>OZ010693.1:13207721-13480001 GCA_963932265.1 Thymelicus lineola | reverse complement strand
AGTCTTAGGACATATACAGGTAGAACGCAGGTTACAGGTGACAATATACTAATTCTTATTGGCGCAGGTCTTCTCTGATAACCTTTACATTAAGCAAGCAGTTATAGGCTCTCACAGTAAGGTTCCCTGCCATAGGATACCTTATCAAAATAGTTCCTTCGTAATATGAGCATCAAATACCTACCAAAGCTGCTCGGTGCAGGTCATTTATTTGTCAGTTCTTTTGGCGCTTATTGGCACTGGTTCGGCATAAAGTATGGAAACTTGGGGACGACTACCTGTGCTGCCAATCAAACGCGCAGATCGGCGCAAATAAACAGCTTTCTGCGTGTATACGCCCTAAGGTTAAAATATTATATTGGCGCCCACACAGGGACGTAGATGTCAAAAGTAAGATGTAGTTAATTGGTAATGATACCTGACGTCAGTAGCATCCCCCAGCCACGCGAACCCCTCGCTCGAGCTCTTGGAGTCCCGCACCCGCTGGATGGCATCCTCGATGGAGTTGGGCAGCCCCGCCTCCTTCATGGCCTGCCACATCTTGGTGTACTTGTCGCTCACCGGGTAGTCCCACACCGCCAGCTTGGCTCGCTCCACGTCGCTTAGGCTGTCGTTCAAGCTCATCTCCTTCCAAATCCTGGAACATTATACAGATTACTTTAGTATGTGACGGTAATGATGGCTTTAGCCAGGTTGACGGTCCCTGTGGCGCAATGGTTTCCATGCCGGATCGCCGTGCCAAGAGTCCTGGGTTCGATAATAATGACTTTCGATGACTTCTTCGCCACTTACCATCAGGTGGGATTGTAGTCAAGCATTAACTTATCTATACTAATATATAAAGAGGAAAGATTTGATTGTTTGCATTGAATAGGCTCCGAAACTACCAAACCGATTTGAAAAATTCTTTCACTGTTGGGAAGCTACATTATCCCGGGGTGACATAGGCTATATTATATTTTTTTTATTATTTTTCCCGAAGCGAAGCAAGGGCGATTTCCTAGTAAAATATAAAAAAAAGATTCTCAGCGAGGCGTTTGAGTTTCTGTTCTCGGTCTGGATGTGTGTCCTTATCTTTGTGTGTTGTCCATGGCACACACGACATAGTGAATCATTTTTTTATTAAGTTTAAGTAAGTAAGTATTGAAGATTCTTGTGAATACCGATATATTTTTTATTAAGGAAGAAATATTAGTCCAGAGTTATTAGCTTAAATCATTCGCATCATTCTCCCCTCTCCAATTATTCATCGATTATTATTCACACAGAGAATTTCCAAAGGGGACAAAAGTCCGCTACATGCTAAAGGTGTAGTATGCTCGTAGTATATCGTCAAGTATTTATCCCCTTCTTGGGGTAGCCAAGAACACAAATACTAGTTTCAAATCACTAGCGACCCCCAGCCATTGTATAACACAATACAATAACACTTATATGAACTTATACGAACAGACGGAAGAACCACAAAGTGAAAGTCAACGTGCCGATGTATTTAGGCCCTGACATAAAACTTACTGTAATAAATTATTGCATATATCCGACAAATTGTGACATGATGCTTTATTAATAACCTTATAATATACTTTCTTTTTTAATATAAGGAACCGTCAAGAAAGCGTGCAATTCATTCAAAAAGTCACAGATCAAGTGAAAACAAAATGTTTGCCATTCATGTAGGCAACACAGGAATAGTTGTTATACTAACGCGAAATTATGATATGATAGCTGTTTAAGATAGTAATCCCAATTCTATCAAAAGATTTTAGAAAAATTAATATTCCTGGCCAGGAATCGAACCCGTTGATTTTGAAAAAGAAATCCCATCCTGTAGCATTACACCATTCGATAGTGTTGCTAACAAGGATCAAATTCTGGAAGCTAATAACAATACATACGGCAAACTGTAGAATTTTAAGAATCTGCTGCATTTTAAACGTTTTTATTAATTTTTTTTTTGTAGTTTGGCGTTTTCTTTAAGTTTGCTATACGTCATTACTTCCCAGAATTTGATCCTCGTTAGCAACATTATCAAATGGTGTAATAATACTGGGTGAGTTTTTTTTAGAAAAAATAAAAGAGTTCCATTCCTAGCCTGAAATATTGCTTTTTCGTATGAAATTAAAGTATACATTTATGAATATAGCTTATGACACGAGATAGAGAAGACACCTGATGAGAAGAAATTATTATTAAAGTAGGAGTATACACTGTATACAACGATAAGCAATCTGTTTATTTTGCTTAAAACATTTTAAAAATATAGTGAGTAGGTATAACACGTAAATAAAACAATACTTAGAATGACCTTAGCCAGATAAGGAGGCCATGGCTGATAACGTTAGTAACGGATTATTTGAGTACAGAATAATTTAAAATTTAATAGGAAAATTATAAATATTGGATTTTTAGATACCTAGATATAATTTACTACTAAACTTGATTTAACATTTCAGATAACTAATTCAGATTTACAGAATTCAGATTACTGTTATTCAGATTTCTGTTATTTAAAGATTTCGTTGATTTTTTTACATGGCTAGGTGATTTTTTATGTGTAGATTTTAAGTTCTTAGAATCCTTGAACTTTGTTGAACATAGAACGGATCTCAGACTTATTTTGATTAATAGCTACCAAACACATAATACTCACTCATAAAATCTGACTTCGATGTGCGCCATTCTTTCGAAGTACGTCATAGCAGAGGACCCATTCAGTGGCGCATATTGTATCTTGTACTGCTTGGAGAGGTCGTCCAGGGATTCTATGGGAGTGTCCAGCCGAGAGACGGTGAGGAAAGCGGCCAAATTCGCTGTATACGACGCTATGATGATAAATCTGCGGAATAACCGTTGGAACGATTACAAAAATAACATTATTTAGATAAAATCGATTATGTCTGCATTTTAATGTGATTTTTTTTATGCTTTGAGCAGGCAAACGAGCAGACGGGTCACCTGATGGTAAGTGATCACCGCCGCCCATGGACATTAGCAACACCAGGGGCGTCACCAACGCGCTGAATACCCACATACGAGTAAGACCAGCCACCTCGCCGCCAATGGACATCAGCAACACTACAAAAGAAATTAAAAAAGCGTACCTATATAAAATTTACTCGTTTTATTCTTGTTTCTATCTCAACAAAATCAAGATGGTTTCAGGTGTCCAGGAAATATAGCATAGGAAATATAGCATAGGAAATATATTAAAGCAAGTAATAAAAATATCTCAGTTACCCAAACAACCACCAGGTGGCAGCAAGAAGCCTGCCGGAAAGGTTCTTGGGCGCCTCCCCCCCTCCCTGCGGCGTGAGTGACGTCATACAGAACCACAGACACTCCTTCAGCGTAAACTCTCTCTTCTCCTCATCATCCCTATACTTCTCTCTATTATTCTGGTAGCTGTACGGACTCCACTTATCGAACACCCACATCAAAAGACTAAAAAACCACAGAAACATTTTGATAATGGTGATATCTTAATAGATTTAATTCTACAACTGATTACAGAAGGTAGTTATAGAAAAATACTTTGTATTTTTACAAAATAAGTAGATAAAAAAAATTACGAAATAGCTAGTGTTATAAAACCTACGATTAGAATACTTAGGTATAATTCAAATTCTGTGATATAAGGTTTTCGAATGACTGCTATATAGATATTAATACTGTGGCTATAGGTAACACTTTTCTATACTTGACATTACAAATACAATCTTTCTTTTAAAATAACAGTAATTTTATAGAAATTGCAGTTTTTTCGCTTCTACTAAGACGCCGTAGATGTTACGGTATTTCTGAGCATCGATTGTGTTTTTTTTATGGAAACATCTGGAAAACTTGCTGACGATCCACCTGAAGGTATGTGGCTATTGTCGCTCATGGACATCAGCGACACCAAATTCATTGCTGATGCGTTGCCAGCCAAGAAAGAAAGAAGAAAAAGAAAGGAATAACATGCTCTCAAGCTTCTAGCCGGAACACGACGAGTCGTTTGGCAACTGACTCAAGCAATTAAATATAGTTTTTGAGTATTTTTATGAAAATCATTGAAGTCTTGATTATATTAATAGAGAAAATGTAACATTTTCTTTGGTTATCGTTGAATGACGAGACAACGCGCGACCTATTTTTACGTTAGAGGAGAACGAATTGATTTACGTTACAGCGCAGCAGCGTCAATAAGAAAATACATTTGAGATTCAGATTTTTTACATTACAATAAGTAATAGCTCGGGCAAACGTAAAGACGTTTTTATGAGGTAAATTTTAATTGAACATTAATAAGAATTATAGTTAGGATCAATCAAATTTCATTTGACGCTGGATTTAAATCCGACATAGATGGGCGATTTATCGTGATTTGTGAGGCGTGATAAACACATCAACGCCTGAGAAGAACGTCATGTTGTCAAAACCACTTTACAGGATTAAATAAGTAAACTAAACACACACAATATGGGTACACTTTGTTTAGAGCAAATGATTGTAAAAAAACTGGCTATGTCATATCATACCAGCTCGGCCTCAACTAAGGTTTAATACCCTCGAAAGTGTTCTCATAATGAGCTTCTTCTCCAGACAAATAATATATCTTCTCCTAAGTAAAATGCAGATAATAGGTACTTTATGTAACAAAATATAAGAGTTTCAATTGTCCAGTCAGATCCAAACCAAATAATGCCTGTTGTAGCCCTTGATCAGGGTAAAGATCGTCTTTTAACGCTCTTAGGTTGATGCTTGTTTTCACTTTATTATAAGTATAAAACCAATGATGGCCCTACCAAAAGTTTTAGGTGATGTGAGACCTGAACCTGGCGAAAATCTCTTAGAGCCAGTGCCGGATCCAAATTGAGAAAAAGTCTTTCCATAATGAAGTCTTTTTTCCACCAAATGCTATTTCCTTAGAATATGAATAAACGCTATTTCAAATAATAATAAGAGGCTATTTTTAGAAGCGGATACCATCATACCAATTTACTATGAGGAAACGTTCGCCTGTTATTTTAATGTTACACAATACTGTATTTGTTTTGCTGTTGTTTGGATGTATCTGTTGTTCTTTAATAGCACTGTATTATGAGTATTTTATTATGTCCTGCTCTCGACCCTTGCTTGATTGGGTCACAACAACAGCCCAAAACAGATAAAATACTATTTTATTTTAATTTTAATTAAGCAATATCATCCAGAGCTTCTAAGTTGATTGTAGTCAGGCTCTTAAGTAGTCAAACTCCGTAATTAATTGTAAAAAAGGCGATAGGTAACCCAAATTCTCGCAGCTATGTTATACCTAAGTCTCTTTTATTCTTGATCCTGAAAATTAACTGTGTATTATATCTAACTGCCAATTCCCGCGACGAATTAAAATTTAAAACCGGAGAGATTTCCTATCATCGACCTAGTTTCGTCCGCGCAATAATTTTGTTCGTAAGTGTCCCAGGTTATTTTAAGATGAATTTATATTGAGTTGTGAAAAAAATGTTGATTGGGTATTCTTCGGGTATGGAACATTTTTTTTACATAAATAACTTAGTGCTTGACAACAATCCCACCCGATTGTTGAAGTGGCGATGAAATCCAATGTAGTTACCTACCATACTGTCCAATGATCATATCACATGGTGTACGTAACACCAAAACAATTTCAAACATCGAAGATCAGCTACATATATTATTATTAGGTTTATTCCTTATTCTGAGATTATTAATTAATAATTAGAAAACGGTTAAAAAATCAAATCATTTAAACTTAAACATACCTAACTGAAAAACTGTAAAATAACTAATAAGTAGGTACAACATTATGTAACATGCACTAAGATAAATTAAATTAAATACATAATGAATAAAATAATTTGTAAAATGCGGCTATATGCCTGATAAAAACAAACTTAAATTGAAGATATAAATTGGTCGTGTGCAAGGAGAATAAGGAACCTAGTAGGTAAGTACATACTTCAAACATCTTAATAGAATTTTTAAATGTAGCTTCTCACGATATCTTTAAAGTAAAATGTAAAATAACTTACCTCGTGAAAAAATATGCTGCTAAAATGGATAACCATACGTCATTCTCTAGAACCGTTAAAAATTTGAATAAAGACGTTGGCGTCCTCGGCAATTTCATCAATATTGTAATTCCGACCAAATCATAGTACGGTACAGTGAAGTCTACGACGTTTTCTCTCTCGGCCATTACAGATAACGAAGTCAATCCTATATCCGCTCTCTTATCAATGAGTTCCTTAATAATGCCGTTCCAATTTCCGTTTTCGTCCATAGTACCGAAGTTGCCATCGGGAGCCAAAGATATTTCGTAATCAAATTTAACGATCTGACGTATTTCTTCTATCAGATCGATGCAGTAGCCTTTGAAGCCCTTGGGCGAATCGTCATCCCGTATAATAAACGGTTGTTGCTACAAATAATTCGTGAGTTCGTGAGTATAATAATAAAGCAGACAACTTATTAATTTCGAGGAATTGTTACGATCAAAACTGAACATACATTGTTTACTCAAGTGCCGTAGAGGAATTTTTATCAAGAGTAAAACAATAACAGGGTTCATTTACCTACCTCGACCGTAACGACTCTGTACACAAGTTGCGCCGAATAGTCGCTCATGTTATCGGGGTCGGTCAATGATAAAGGATTGGATAAACCAGCTTTCCAAGACCCCAAAGAACGACTGCCGATTGAAGCTCCATCTTTGATCGTAACCGCTGCTAAGTCAGTGCTGAACTCCATGTAACTTCTCCCATTCATTGGGTCGTCCTCGGGGATAAAGAACGGAGCGTAGGTGGGAGTATCTTTGACCTAGCAAGTAATTTTCTTTTAATAAAAGTAAATAAAACATTTTAAATAGGTATACTTATTTGAAGTAACACACCACCAATCCGCACTAGAGCAACGTGGTGGAGTATGCTCTAGGCCTCCTCAAGAGGAGAGACCCGTGTCCAGTAGTGGGCCATTAATGGGTTAAAGACACGTTTGAAGTAAAATCTAGATGCAATATTTATAAATACAGAGTCGATGACACAGAACGCTTTCAATGGAATTGTACCAGAATACCTACCTAAATTTAAAATACATTCCACAGGTTTTGGCAAGTGTTGAAGCTACCTGTTGTGTGATGAGTAATCGCGTATTGTATTTTAAGTATAATTTGTTGAACTTACCGCCTGAAACGCAGTTTTAAGGTCCAAGGTCCTGTTTGGGGTATTCTTACCGTCATATTCATCGCAAGTGATATAGTCCATGTCGATTGGCCACTTGCCAGAATCCAGCATTGATCTGGAAATTCATAACGCACTCACGGAATAAACCAGGTTATAATTAGATGATCTAAATTACGACGTAGTGTACCAGAATTTATATTATAAATAAGTGCACGAGTGCCACTAATAGAGAGGTTATTACTTTATGGTCAAGAACGTCCTCAAAGACAGGTCGAAGTAGAAAGCAGACGTGATCTCTGGTTCACCGTTCATGCTATAAGTTGTTTTAATTTTGCCTAGACGATCTCTGCTCTTCGCATCGGGCGTGGGTCTCATGTAGACAATGGTGGCGTCCTTGCAACCACAACTTATGTCTCCCTTATCCAACGACAGGGCAAACCAAGCAGTTTTTCTGCCAAAATACTGATTTTCGTCAGCGGCATCCAAAACATTCTTTATGGTCCGTAAATTCCCGACGATGAAGAAGTTTACTATGTCCAATTCCCGAAGACTCCTTAGCTGCGTTTTTATTTCGTCTTTACTATAACTCTTGACTGGCGTAATGACGTGACGCGTAGGAATATTTTGCAGCAGCGATTTGTATTTGTGATCCATTACTGGAAAGTGAGTCACCCGATAAAGTTTAAAAAATTAGCAAGATGTCGCTAAGTAATATTTACACGTGTTGCCAACTGAGTACCGACCGAAGTATTCGTCGAAAATGATCGCAGCATTGGTGATGTCCTGTTTGGTGACGATCGCTCTAATCGCCTCTGGGAGAATGTCGGCAGGAGGCATGACTTGCAGAAGAAATCTCGTTTGGTTGGCCGTGAGAGAGCGCCACTGTCGCAAGTCGCCCGCTTGGCCGAATGATCCAGAAATAGTGGGCAGGGCCAATGCTGCTGTAAATGACTTTATGGTTTCGGAGCCGACTCCGGTCATCGTAAAATCGAGTACAACGTGGGGAGTTTTCTTGGCCGTCAACATGTCATTGTACTTTCTACAAACTAAAATGTAACACATAATGATTATGAACAAGTTTATTCGTTCTTCATTTGCAATTAAATTCAGCGTGTCAATTAATAGCTACTACTTATTAAACGCTTGTGTTGTAAAAAATCGCATAATAACTGCAAATACCTGTTAAAGTAGCTAAAGTGACATCATAACATTCTAACAAAGATACAAGAAAAAATATCCACGTGCCGGAATCGAACCCTGCACAGCTCAATAATATTACTGACAGATTAATTACCGCTTTCGAGGAATGCCTTCGCATCGGTTCGATTTCCCACTACGATGACAGGATCCACAGCAAGACCCAAACTAGGGTTTCGTCTCACAAACTCCTTCGCTACCTCAAAGGATCTCTCAGCCAACGCATTATTCTCCTCATTTACCAGTACTAAAAAGAAAAAAAATATTTAGAAAAAGAATCTCGCTAGTGTTTCGAATTTACAGCACCTTTACTTACAAACATTGATGTTTTGGGTTGTTTGCGAAACTGATAAGCCTGTCAGCGACAAAAGTAACTGAACGAAGAGTATGAACCTCGTATCTTTATCAGTATCGGTACAAGACATCACTGATATACAGAAATATCCCGCGTTATCGTTCAACCATCTACTCAAAGCAAACTGACATTGTCACGGTGGGGTCTGTGTGGTATTCATCGACACATGTGGTGTTTACCGTCTAGTATCCACGGAGACCGCCGCGCCGACCTTGGCCCACCCTAGTTCACATCAAATTAATGTATTACTGTCCTGTGTATGTACAACTACACATACAACTCGATAGGTAATAATCATGTTTGTTCTGAAACCATCGATCAATTTTGTTATTGTTGTACTTTACGTAATAACAGGCCTAGCGCACTCCACACTTTAGCCACAGAATACTACTTTAGCTATGAAGTTACATGCCGCGTTCGACTTGTCCGGCTAATTCAGAAAATGCATAAGGGCTGTCACACGTTCGTAATCTATCACACTTGACGTCATCACACATTATGTGTGATATCGAACTAACAACGCACTATAACAACACGTTATAACAACGCGCGCGATATTAACTAAAATAAATGCATATTGTATCGCAGCCATTCGCATTCGCTGCTTAAACAATAACAAGGATCCGAATCTCACGTTTTTTGTCTTATGTAATTCCAGATTTGATACGCATACATACATAAACTCCTACAGTAAACACTTAAAGTAGATAATATTTGTTTCATAGACAAGTAGATATTAACATAATGCCGTACGACCATCTTCTTAGGTTAAAGTACCTATAGACCAGGGTAGAAGCCTTTAAAAATAATGAAAAGTGAAAAAAAATTATAATAGAATGAAACCTATTGCAAAAGGAAGAGAATATAACAAAAAATAAAGGAAAAATAATTTACGGGCGATCTGAGGTCGGGAAGTGGGGGGGAGGGGGGGTTTAAGGGTAAAAAACGGTTTATCTCAATTTCCAGCAAAACTATAAGTCCTATGGAAAAAAGTTAAATGGCAAAGTTATAGGTAATAAAAAGGTCTACAATTTTTGTATTTACACTTTTTTCACATAACCTCAAAATTTATGTGAAAAATTCAAAAAACCAAGTTTTTGGTTTTTTATTTTTATCTTTTACAAAAATTTTCTTTTTTTAACGAAATTTTGTGAAAACTTACCTTTCTATGTCCCAAACATACTGTAATTTTTTTGATTTAAAATATTTATTTTTTCACCTTATTTTGACTTAATATCGAAAAATCACCCTAATTTTCAATCGAAAATTCACCTGTCAAAATATCCGCTTTTTTAAAAAAATCTGTGAGCTTTTTATTTGCTAAAATCTCTACTTTCTGATGGTATAAAAAAGATATACACTACTATGGTAAATTTTCTCAGAAAATGCAATGAAACGACAACTATTTTTGCATGTTTCTTGCAATCTTTATGGATTTGTAATTTTTTTGCTTATTAATTTATTAATTTAACATGGATTTTGACGTTTTTTCGATTAATTAAAGTGTAAATTTTAATAAATGGCTCAAAATTGTACATAAATATTAAAAATATATATTTAAAAACTCGAACTCGAATATTTTTTGTGAAAATAGTTGTCGTTTCATTGCATTTTCTGAGAAAATTTAACATGGCAGTGTATATTTTTTTATATACCATCAGAAAGTAGAGATTTTAGCAAATAAAAAGCTCACAGATTTTTTTAAAAAAGCGGATATTTTGACAGGTGAATTTTCGATTGAAAATTAGGGTGATTTTTCGATATTAAGTCAAAATAAGGTGAAAAAATAAATATTTTAAATCAAAAAAATTACAGTATGTTTGGGACATAGAAAGGTAAGTTTTCACAAAATTTCGTTAAAAAAAAAATTTTTTGTAAAAGATAAAAATAAAAAACCAAAAACTTGGTTAGTTTTGCTGGAAATTGAGATAAACCGTTTTTTACCCTTAAACCCCCCCTCCCCCCCACTTCCCGACCTCAGATCGCCCGTAAATTATTTTTCCTTTATTTTTTGTTATATTCTCTTCCTTTTGCAATAGGTTTCATCCTATTATAATTTTTTTTGTTTTCAAAAATTATCGACCCTGGACTACTATGCAGACATTGTCAAATAAAATAGTTTCCTGATCTACATAATTATTACCAAGTAAGTCAACTTACCTAGCCTAGATTTATTTGAAACGTCATTAAAATTTGCTCATAAAAGTAGCATGGGCATTTAACTGGTAATTAAAATTTCAGATTAATTATATTCTTTAAAAAAGACAACCCAAACATTGCCAGAGAGGAGATAGTGTTAGAAAAAGAGGCAACTCATTAGTCATTACGCGTTTCTGATTCGCGCTGTGCGACCTGAATAATTACTTTATTGCGTTAGAGCAAGTCGCTATTTTTTTAATGATTTTGCGGAGTGAGTCTTCTGTGGTAATAATAGGCAAGTTGTAAATGTCTAGGTTGACATTTTCTTTGATATGGATCAATCTCACGGAACACAGAGACAAGAGGTGGAAATGGTATAAGTGTTGATTAGTATGGGAACCGTTCTAGCCAAAAAAACACAAGTAAATGGATAATCGTATTACTTACAACTAACAAACTTACATTTTGATTGGTTGTTAGTTGTCAACTACGAATAGTCCGAGAAACCTGCTATTTATGTTTGAAAATTCACTTTAATATTTGATGTTAATTCTTATTTTTCAATGTCATATTCAGTGAACTTAGTACCTTTATCAATTAAGATCATAATACTTTTCAAGTTCTGCTATACCACAGCTATACACCGCTAGATGGCAATATTCTACGTAATAAATAATTCTATACTTAATATATAGTAATAAGGTTGACATTGAATTGCAGTTGGTTGTATTACAATGTCAATCTCATTGGAAAATGATTAAATAATACCGTCTTCTGAACGCTAGATGTCGTGACTGGAATCTAATATCAACCTTAAATGTATAGCGGTAAGTTATATTTTTGGTTAATTAGGCCTAGGGATGTGCGTGGTGCTTTTACCGCGTTATCGACAATTATCGATATTTATCGAAACTGGTATACTACAAGGTAATGTTGGTACTTGTTCTTGTACAACTTGTGTGTGTGTATGTGAAAACGTGCTCAAAATTTTGAAAGCTTATATCTATTACAAGGCGTAGACGTGGCCGTAGCTTTTTTATATTAACGTTAGCTAACTAAACAGTATGTCGATAAGTGAAATTTCAATGTAGCTCAACGTAGCTTAGCTATAAAAACAATGATGTGAATTAGGATGAATTTCAACCTTAACGTTATACAAAAAAGGTAAAAAAGAATGCCCATAGCCAGTACTCTCAAAAAAATTATTGTGTCACAATGATTTTTGGACAAAAAATTAAATTAAAATATTTCAAGTATATACCGTATTTTCTAAAAAAATCCTCTTTGAGAATAATTTTCTGAAATTAATAAGTAACTTTACTTCCGTTTTACAAAAGAAAACCATTGGGCCATTTATGTTTGGATAAGGGCCAATCAGAAATATTTTAAGATCCTTCGGGTCAATAGGTTGCATTGATTCCATTATGATTATGATACAACAATAGATGACTTATGGGGACTGTCAAATGAATTAGAAAATTATTATAATCAGCCAGGAGTAATAGTGTTCTGTGATTATAATACATTATAAACTACATGGCGTTTTGGGACTGTCAAATGAATTTGAAACTTAAAAGAACGACATTACATACGCAATCGACTTTAATACGCCGGCATAGGCTCCATATTACTGTGAGTTTACTATAACCTAAATTCAAACTAATTTTGTTGAAAATCTCGTATTTCCTACAATAGTAGGTTAATAAACACTGACTAAAGTTAGTATGTGTAATTTACAAGACACAAAAATGTTAAAGTCAGTACAGTCATTTCTGCATACTAAATGGGCATTCTCCTTTTGTTCGACCTACAACGTTTAGTAGTAGAACCAATTGCGCCATCTAGTGTCGCCAAGGAATAGTTTAAACACCTTTATTTTCGTGGAATTATATTTCCTAGCTTTGAAGCTCTCATAGCCCGGCGGATTGCGTCGATCCTAAGCGATCGAAGAAGTTAAGCAACAGCGGGCGCGGTCGGTAGTTGGATGGGTGACCGCTAGTCCAAAAATTTTTTGAGCGCAATTGCAACATCCAAACTTACAACCTTTTTGCTTCTGCCCAGCAATGAGTAAGATATACTAAAAGATCACCAGCTGATCTGCCGTGGCGGAAACCGTATTGACGGTCACTGAAACTATGAATTCTTCTTGTAAAAAATGCTCTGAGCATGGTACTAGATTTTACTGGGAACCAATTGATCCGCCCAGTAGTTTTAAGCCAGTCTTCTTTTCTCTATGCGTCTTAAGGAAATCTAAGAAGTAACTATAGAAACCAAAATAAGCATAATATTCAAATAATTATTATAATTATTCATAATAATATTATAATATTGACCAAGTTCACTGTTAGAGATTGCCAACTGGCATTATACTATTTATATGTATTAACTATAGGTTACGAACATATTTTCTCTATAAATAGCCATTTAAACCCTAATCAGTCGGGTCTTGGTCGTATAATATTACATCGTAAATAAAATTACAACACACCGATATCGATAAATTTATCCCATCCCTTCCCGAGTAGCAAAGAATGTTTTCAAAGAATGTTCTGGAAAACAATAGTCGAGTAGCAGTACCATTTAAAACATAAAAATAACCTTATTGCCGTGTAAATAGAGTAGCTTTTTGATCATAAAAATGTATTATTTCCTTTAATTTTATGTTTTGAATTTGAATTAATACAAAATAAATATAAAACTAGGCTTAGCTGTGGGTGGCTGTGGTATGAAACACTGCCATTAAATAAATTCTTAGCTCTGCTATCATTTTTGCACCCAAAATTGCACAATAAGTCATATTATTATAATTTAAGTCAAATTTTAATTTATGTAATGCACAACCGACGCAGCTCAGTGACAGATATGTTATGCGGGCAAGTAAGCGGAGCTACGCTTACTGTTAGTCGCTGTGCCCCGCCTACTTCGCACTTCCACCTCTTGTCTCTGTGTTCCGTGATCAATCTAAATTGATTAAAATTAATGTGTTGTGAAATAAGTGCAAAGAATATTGTTTGGACTATTTTATTGCCAGAAACGTTTTACAAACACTAAACTCCACAGATGAGTAGTGTTAAAACTGTACATACTACTAAACGCTAATACTAAAGTACTTTCCGAATCATTTTGAAAAATTTAAGAGTCAAGTAATTAGAAAAAGTTAGTCAAAATCATCCCTTATTCAGAACACAACTGTTACAATTCGTAATAACATGAAGATTCGTATCCACAAGGATTATCTTACAATCGACGTTTGTAATCTATCACATTTAAATAAGAAGGAAAATAAATTAGAAAAAAATATGGATAAGAAAAATAGAAATCCCATAGAATTACAAAATAGCACACGCAGAATTAGTATGTCAATATGAACTATCACCTTATTTGTCAACTTTGAACTTTAAATTTCAATCTTAAAATTAGTTTTACAATGTGAACTCTTGGCGAGAACGAGCCATAGTAGATACTAACTGCGTCCATCGAGGCTTGCGTTCACACTGCAATCCGTAACCAAGTCGAAGGAATGTTTAAATGGTTAAGTAATAATGCCTATGAAATATATAAATGTGCGACATTTAATGCTAACTTAAATTTTAATTTACAACTGAATTAATTATCTAAACACTCTAATTAATCTTAGTTTACCTAGAAATCCTTGTATTCGGAAGCTGTCATATAAATCGCGTCGTTCACAGAACGGATTGTGAATTGATTTTCACCGGGGTGAATTACTTTGGCAGTACTCTACTGGCGGAATTGTCGGATACCGATGCGCACATCAATTCGATAATCCATCTACAATACAAGTCTGCTGAAATAGACACCGATACACAAAAACAGCATTCAACACAAATCCAACTTGCATTCGATCAGTTCACTGCGATGCACATCTCAGATGTGTCTGACAGTTATATTAAATTTACACTTTACAGGTACTTCTCAGGTAGTTGAATACACAATGTATTATAAACCTAAAGTTAGCGGTCCCAATAGGGCCCAACTCGTACAAATTGCAATATTGTATAAAAACTATGGTTTTGGCAGTATTGAAAAGTGTATATAAAAATGGGATATGTTTTGGGGAGTTGAGCCCTAATGAACGTAGATGCATTGCAGTAAACCAAGCTGACAATGTGGGGGCTTAGGCTGCGGCCTCCTCGGCCTCCGCGGGCGCCTCGTCCGCTACCTTCGCTTTCTTCTCTGCCGTCTTCTCTTCCACATCGCCGTTATCTGCTGCACCTGATTTCCTCTTTACAGCTGACTTTTCTGTAATAATTACAAGCAACTATTAGTCATTTCTTGTTGATAATCTTTACATTTTTATTAATAGTAGTCTTTATTCTTTAGTGATAATAAAAAGTTCAACAAATAATAATCTAGTTTTTTATCAATTAAACTAAAACAATTAGAGTAGCTTCTTTTTCTCTAAAAATGTCATAGTACAAAGTATTGAGAGATACTCAAATTTTTAATAGTCTCATACTGTTATAACACTAACCTGTGGCATCCCCGTTCTCACTGGCATCATTGCTCTCGTCCTCATCTTTGCTGTCTCCATTCTCTGCTGGAGTGTCATCCTCTGCAGCATCAGCGTCTCCGTCACCATTCTCTTCTTTGCCATTGGTCTCTGCTGCTTCCGCAACCTTCTTGGCTGGTGACTTCTTCACTGGAGATTCCTTCACCTCCGTAGAGGTGACTTCCTCGGCTACGGTGGTTTCCCTGTAATTAAAATGAAGTCTTGTCAGTCAAATGTTCTCATTATGTATATAATTTTATCAGTACAAATGCCAAACAAATATCAGTAGGTTTTCCAAAATCAGATAAATAAACAATCAAATCATAGATGTTCCTTGTATTAACTATCTGTCAATGTCTTAATGTTTGATGTGGAAATATGTCAGTACTCAGTGCCGATGAATCAGTTCAATGACCTGATTAAACAATTGTTTCATTCGAAGTAGGTAATAGTTACGTTATTTCGCCGAGCCACGCTTGCAGAGCGTAACCGTAACGTAGATGGTTAATATACATATGAGTAGTACAACATCGTACACTAATTATTCTTGTAACCTTTAACGCGATAGCAACAAAAATCCTTGTTATTGTAGGTAACCGACTCATAAAATAGGTATAACATTGAATCTAAGTTTCAACTGTTTATCCTCTTACTTCCAGTTATAGGTTAGGTACTTACCTAACGATATTGTTTACGTGTGAATGTATCAAGAATAACAACCTATACCTAATGTGTAGTGCCCATACCGTTGTGTTTGTAAAAGTGAACCATATTATGCCATTGGCATTACGAACGCGTTTAGATTATAGATTTTATAGGTACCGAGAGCATATTGGCGTTCTTGTGCGATAACTACTACAACTGGGTACTTCGCGAACAAGAAAGACGACAGAAAAGGAAGTGTGGCGGAACAAAAACAAACTGTTGTCGTTGCGCAAGGCTGCATGTGGGAAAGCGTTGCGAGGAAATCGAACGTAATCAACACTGAATGAATACGTTACTCGCTCCAGTAGATCGCCTCGAGAAGCGAACTCGAAAGAGTTTTAAAAATAACTAATGACAACACGCGGCCCTCGCGATAACGTAACCGCTACACCGATGCAGAGTTGCAAAACTTCGGTCGCAGCAAATTTGAAACGAGCGCGCGCCGGTGACGCTACCGCGCCGGCACGCCGCGCACCCAGCGCCATCTTGAATCTTGAACAAGCGGCCCGCGCTCGCCAGCGTGCTTTCAATTTCCTCCACACAAAACACTTCTAGACTCTTCAAAACAACACCTATACTACCTAGACGCACTCATTTACAATTAAAACACGACGCACTAACCCTCTCCTACATATTAACTACGTAATGACTAGCTAACCGTAGCAGGTACTTTCCCGCGTGTTAATCTTTCGGCGTCTATAGTACATCAGTAACCTTCATTATAGCTAATAATACGCATACTGACCCTAATAAAGTTAAAACAACTTATGAACAGATTAACCAATATTACAAAAACTTCATTAAAGCGAAAAAACCGCGTAAAACATAAAAAAGGAAGCCATTTTGATCACGTTTGCGAAACCGCCAAAACAACAAACTAGTTGACCATGTTAAAATAAGTAAAAACACTTACTTCTTTTCAACTGCTGCGTCAGCCATTGTTTTAGTTAATTCAAAGAGAACTTTAAATTAGAATGTAATTTCCACTGCACGTGCTACGCACTACGAGTTATAATGTTCACTGCACAAACACCGGCGACCAAATGAAGGAGGAAGAAAGAAAAAAACATGGTCGGAACGTTTCGCGGTATAGCGCGTTTGCTACGAAGTTTCCGCGGCAACTTCACGTAGTGAAATAGCTTTATTGAGATCACGTATGAATGAAAGAGATAGATAAAAGTTCACATTCATCTTGAAACAACCTTGAATTTCTTTATAGGCGGCAGGGAATAATCTACCTTGCTCTGTCCTGTTTCAAAACATAATCGTTAAAATGTTCAACGCGCAGGAAATACCAAATGAAATGAGTTTTTATGTTAGGTATTATTTAAATTTTCATATACCTATTTTCTACAATAACTAAACTAATATTAATATATTTAATTGCCTTGTTATTTTATTTTCTTGCAATCCGTAGAGTAACCTAACCGTTTTGACCTCTTCTCAACAACCTGCCTATAAAGTACCTACCTTCCTGAATATTTTACACATGGTAAAACTGACCTAAATAAAAAATGTAACTGCCTAATAAGTTAGTAAGTAGCATTGAAGTACTTACTATTACTAGCGTATAGAACAGACACCCCGAACACCATGTATGTCCCAATGGATTGGCGCCACGTGGCTTCAATCTTCAATGGATTCGTTCGATTTTGAAAGGAGAATCGGGGCTCAAACTCAATTTTGACATTCGAACCTCCCGGGCGGGACACACATTTTGTTCGAGATGTCTGTTCTATGTCATTATACTTCAATGGTAAGTAGGTACTTAAAGTAGGTACTTAACTACTTTTGTAAAATATCTACCTAGGTTATTAATCGTTAAACCCAGGTGCCAAAGAATACCTAGGTAGATAAGTACGAACACTACGAAGTTGGTTTTTGAATATGCCTGCCTAATTATTGACTTGAGAGTACCCTGAATGAGTCATTTATTCTAGGTATTCCGGTGACCCGTACCATAATGAAATAAATTAAACTAAACGTAGCAATGTCCCAACAATAATTTGTTATAAGATGTATTTAATAAAAGTTGAAGTCTTAGAGTATACATATGCCATGTATATTGTATACTCTAAGGTTGAAGTTCTGTAGCTGTGTGACCATAGTTCTTATGAAGAAAGCAAAATACCTACCTATTATATTTTTTTTAAATTTGTTCATGAACTACTCAGATCTGAGATGAACTATGGCAATCGTCCGTGAATTTTAAGTTGCCCGAGTTGGTTTAAAAGTTCATTGCCCCATTGTCTTGTAAATTGTAAATTTTAAAAACTTCGCGTTTATTCGCACCGACCGACGATGTATTACTCATTAGTCGCTGTGACCATTTTTACCTGTGTGGGTATGAACTTTTATTATTAATTATTGTTTTGTAAAGTGTATCGGCTAAAAATAAAGTTAATTTACCATGCGCATGAGTTTATTTTCCGCTAGCATGATTTTGCTTCACCTCACGAGCCAGAAAACCATCAAGCCTTACCGAGTTGTCCCATTTGCGGTCCTTGACACGTTGCTGAGAAACTCAAGACCTTATTCCATTGTGATAACGTGCAAATGATATATTCAATTGCACATGTAACGCAGTTCGGGTATAGGTCGTTGGCTTTTGAAAGAAATCTTGGCACTAGTTGGAGATTTCGTCAGAATATGAATTCGTTAACCAGAACAATCTATGCTTGGATGCGCCTTTGACTTTGGCAGATTCGGTGGTACCCTTGAGATGCATACAAAAATGCAATCAATTCTTTAAAACTAATAAGTTATTAGGGTAAAGATAATATTCCAAATATCGGCTCACGCCTGATACCGGTTCTTTTATATAAATCAAGGTGTAAAAGGGAACAAATATTCCCTTATTTTATGATCCGAGAAATATTCAATTGATATTTTTGTGTCGAAACGAAGCTTAGGTAAACCTACCTAAAGCGTAGGTACCTAACCAGGTACCTATTCTACGTAACCAAGAGGAAAATAAACACAATCATGTTATTCTACATAAAATTCCTGTAGGTACTATAAATTTAATTTAATTTTATTAATATTTTAATTGAATTACCTAATAAACTAACTAATATAAGAGCTACTAGATTCTAGTTAAAATGCATAAAATTAGTTTAGCATTACTTTTTCTTCAAACCATTCTTTTTTAAGCGACAGTTTTGAGTAAGAGGTCATTGACTTTTGTTCAAAGTTTGATGGCATTTTACCTAACGATTTGGATAAAGACGTCATGTAAAGACTTATTTATAATCTGGATTTATATTTAGAACCTGGATATTAGCATAGTTTTCATTTCATAATGGATCTGTTCCCACAAGATAAGAGTTATTAAGTATTTAGTACGAATGGAGTGTTTAGTAAATAACCTTTTAAGTGATAAATTTTTGTACCTACTTTCTAACAGTCGCTCAACTACCTCGATAGTTAGGGTTGCCATACGTCCCGTATATACGGAACTGTCATCGTATTTGACCATCCCTTCCCGTATTAATAAAAGCATTATTAAATATTATTTATTCATAAAAGTTTAAACCTATTTTAGTTTTGAATATTGATAAATTTTAACATATTACATATTATGTCATAAAGAGACTAAATATTATACAAACCTTCTATAACTTTGCTTGTTTTTATAAATAAGGGGGTGAGACTCGCATTTTAGTGTTAGTTTGTGCTTTGCTCCTTCGAATAAAATATGCTTTTGGAACGAAGTTCCCTATCGCGCATTGTGAAAGGGGGCTAGACGGAAAATTACGACACTTTTTGATTCTTACGAATGACGACACTTTTTTTGAAGTGATTCACAGAGTTTTACAGAGATGGCGCTGTACAACAAAACAATACTTAAATCGAAAGGAACTTCGTTCCATCCAGGTATCCCTTGACACCTCTCATGTTTTTTTCTTTATTTCTTTCTTTCTATTAATACATGTCCCGTATTTGTCCCGTATTTCGACAAAATACGGAAATAGATATGAGAAAAATTGTCAATATGGAACATTTCGAATAAAAATTTAATTTAATATTTTTTTTATTTAATTTTTTTTTATGTTTTTGATACGGTTGAGATCATTATGTACACATGCATGCTATGTATTGTGTAGTTGAAAAGCCGCGTGTCGGATTTTGGGCATCGGAAGAGAAAACGTCCCGTATTGGTTCTTAGAAGTTATGGCAACCCTATCGATAGTGCGTAACTCCGTACACAATCCACACGAGCCTAAGGAATAAAATAATTGTTCTGTTACTATTTTAATTTAAACTCATTAACGACAAGGTGTCTGCAACCTATGTTGCTATGTGTAGACAGAAACAAGGTTGTTTACGACACGATGACGCTTCAAGGTGGCGCGGTATGACGGCATAGATTAACAACGATGTAGTGGGTAAAGTAGGTACAATACATACCCTAAGATCCGAACTATATGTATAGAAGCGACTTGCATCCGACTGTTTAATAGATGAAAAGTGTTTTATATTCAAAATTCAGTATACTAAAAAATTGATATACTGAATTGGGTTGGCAAAATTTTTTTCTCAAAGTTCTCGATATCTTATTTCAGATCATTGTCCAGCTGTGTGGTAAATTGTATGAAAATCTGTTCAGTAGCTTTTGGGTGAAAGAGTTACAATTACAAACATCCAAACAAACTTCTATATTAGGTATTAACCCTAGAGTGGGCGCGCTATTTTGTGTGACGTCAGTGGGCGCGTGGGGAGCATTTTGCCGCTCATATTCAATATTATTTTTAAACAGGAACCCTATTATTTAATTAATTTATATTTTCGGGATTTAATAAATGACAATGTAAGTCACATAAAATCAACATATTTATTAAAAATTCTTTAAAGACCCATTTATATGAGTAATATTTGGAAAAAGTGTACCATTAATTTAATTTAATTTTTTATGGAAATAGCCAGCAAACGAGCTGACGATTCACCTGATGGTAAGTGGCTATCGTCGCCCATGGACATTGGCAATACCAAAGGCATCACTGATGCGTTGCCGGCCAAGAAAAAAAGAAGAAAAAGAAAGAAATTAGTATTACAAAACATTGTACATACGTGAGTAGGTGCGTGTATAGCAAATTGCCGGGGGGGGGGGCGCCACCTGATGGAAACAACCTTGTTCTCCTGGGGCATCCCGCGTACTGATCGAGTTAAAATTTTCGGCAAGAGTGGACTACAAGTGTAGGGGCAACTAGTAAAAAGAGCGAACTTCTGGTGCCAGTATTTTAAAGTGAAACTTTTATTACTATTACTAGTAATATTAAAATGAAACTTCTAGTTTGAATCTGCCCTAGCTTCTCTAGCGATTCCCCGAATAAGAATATTGTCCGTAGCATGAGACATGGACATGACGAGGGAGGCTGAGAGTGAGTGAGTTTCTAATTGTATTGTTATCTCGCTCTCTCTGGGCCTTAGCCGTTTCAATTGCCCATTTTTCGCGCCCCTATCATAGGGTTGCATTAGTTCTCGCGAGGAACGCAGGAATACTTTCTTTGCTGTGCATAACACGCAAGACTACATACATACATACATGCCTTCTATTCTATTGTGTTTATGAGAGAATTTATGTCTTCTGAACACTGAATTATTTTAATCTGTGTACGGGAATTATTTTTTGTTTCAAAACGACTTGCTACGCGGCGCTGCGGCGCTGCGCCCCGGTGGCGGCAGCCGGCAAGAAAAGAATTGGCGAAAAATGGGTAAAATTCTATGAGTGTCTTGTCTATGCATTAAAAATACTGAGGTAATTGGATACACAGATAACCTTTTTAATATAATACTAGCGGAACTCCACTATATAAATTTTAAGTGGATAGGTAAGCCGTTTTCTGAATGCCTGTATAATTTCACACTAGGATTATTTGTACCGCGGAAAACAATGATATAATTATCATTGGCGGAAAACATAGAAAATCAAGCCTCATAAACAAATTGAAACTCGAGTACAAACAAACATTTTTGCATTTAGCTATCGATATTCTTCTACTCGGCGAATATATCTATAACGTCGGCAAATATTGAAATTAAAACTAAAATACCTAGTACTTAGTACCACATAATAAGTACTTAATAATTGGTAGTATATACTAGAATTTCATGCATATGATAAAAAATTACTGAGGAATATTTTGAAAAAAAAAGTGTAAGAAAATTACTAATGTATTATGGAATGTATTTTAATCATTGACTAAAATGTTATAACTGTGCCGGCAGGTGGCGTTCGCGTGGCAAGCGGTCGCTGGTCGCGTCTTGCGTTGTGAGCGCAAGAATTAATAAATACAGAAGTGAAAACGTTATTTTGCCGTCAATAATAATATAGTCTGCTTATTGCGTGGTTTTCATTCATTTATGTTAGTATAATTCCTCAGGAATAATTTAAAATATAATTAGTCACAGTAAAGTTTAACTAATTTTAATTATTTTTCTTTATTGTTACTTACTAAGTTCAACTGACGTAAAAATTATAGTCCTACTAGCTGACTCGGCAAACGTTGTTCTACCAAAAAAATTCTTCAAAGGTGCCATTGCCATCAAGTCAAGATCTGATGATCCAGGAAAATCAAGGGCAATCTTCAAATTTTATAGTCAGCTATTATGTTTTTCAAATATTTTTCAAAGCTGTTCAAGTATTTAGGTACGTCTGACAATCATCACCTCATGTGAATGAGTTGATGATGGAAGGTACAAATCCTCAACAGTACAAACCTCAAAATTTTTTCAAAATTATATTATACGTACTTAAATCTATGGTACTTATGGACCGATAGCTATATCAAGTTTTTAATTTTTGAAAAAACTAAAAATTGAAAAATAAAACCTTTAAATAAAAAGTCGAAACACCTTCAAACTTCAAAAAGTAAAAATAATTTAATGAAAAACTGAACTTCTTACTTATTCATGTATTAATATAATATGTAATAATATAATAATATAAATTTAAAGTATTATTTTACACTCTATCTATTGAAATGTTGTTAAAAAAACCTGACTAAAATAAAAACTAAAAAGAAAAAAATAAGCCCAGTAGTTAAGAATGTTATTGAAAGTCATTCTGAACAACTAAACTAAAGAAGGATTAACGGGATCCATTTAAATTTTACAGGGCTGCTCGGGAAAAAACAAACAAGATTTGATTGGTAAAAGAATGGGTCCCAAGTTCCAATGTTAATCCTTCTATGGTGCAGTTGTTCAGTATTACTTTTGAATGTTAAAATAACTATAATAAAATTAATATAAAAATTAGTAGGACCCAAGTCACCAAGTGGTTAAGTCAACAGACTGAGATACCTCCCTGCTATACCTATCGTTTTTAGTATTATTATTCTCATTTCAACTCATTTTCTTTTTATACTCAGAATAATTATTTTTAACTTTTAAGAATAACAATTACACACGGTAACTCAATTTGCCAGATATTTTTTTAAATATATTGTCTACTAAAATATGTAATATACCTTTCGAAATGATACGCACTCCTGCATTTCCTATTCCTAATGACCTTGCATTGGTTTTGCTTACATTTCGTATCACTTCTCGTTGGCGTTACCACAGGCCTTACTATAGTATTGTTTATGAATTATGTAAATATAATTAATCCCAGTAAAGTTTCACTAATTTGAATGTTTTTTGTTTATTATTAAATTATTGTTTACTATTAACTGTACTTATTTGTTTAAAACTCGTTTTAAATTTACACTTACTAATCTTTCTTTTTTACTCTTCTCGCTTGGCTGGCAATGTATCAGTGATGGATACCAAAGTATTACTCATGTCAATAATGTACAGTACGGCCGACGTATCTTGGCGCGTCTGAACATAGGCTTTGCGAACTTTAGCGCATGTAAGACAGAGATAGTGACACGAACATGCTAACGTGTGACTGAGACATAATACGCCGCGTACCAAGCATTGCCGAATTATGTTACTGCGCAGCCTACTGCGCGAAGTTCAGACTCGCCAAGATACGTCGGCCGTACTGTACATGGGTGACGTCGCGACGGTTGCCATTTATCATAAAGTGGCTCGTTTGCTCGTCAGCTTTTCATATAAAATAAACACATCTCGTAATAAAAGCAAAGCAAAAGCAAAGCAACAACCCATAGTTGTCCCACTGCTGGGCTCGGGGTCTCCTCTCACAATGTGAGGGGTACAGGCCATAGTCTACCACGCTGGCCAAGTGCGGATTGGTAGACTTCACACACCTTTGAGAACATTATGGAGAACTCTCAGGTGTGCAGGTTTCCTCACGATGTTTTCCTTCACCGAAGCAAGTGATAATTAACTTGTAATACGCACATAATATTTGAAAATTAGAGGTGCGTGCCAGGATTTGAACCCGGGCCCCCGCGTTCGGGAGACCAACGTTCTAACCACTAGGCTATCACTGCCAACAACGTAATAACTTAGTTAAAAAAATGTATAACTTTTATTAGTTCATTTTTGTAATCAGAGTAAGTACCTATAGACTTTCTCTTAGATTACTCTGTTCAAGTTATTAGTAATTTCTCCGAGTCCTAAATAGAGAAGACGCTTTTCAATACCATAAAATTCTATCTAGCAAGCCATAATCGTAACCTTGAAGGATTTTGATACGCGTAATTCTACGAGTATTCTACTCATTACCTATTCTTAGGACCGAGCCGAGCACCGAGAGAGACGATGCATGTGCGTTGTACTCGCGCATATACGGTTGTCTCTTTCATTCAAAAGGAAGGTGAGAAATGGTAATACATTTTGTTGTTCATAGTAATTTCCACTTTACGACCTTTTCAGTAGCGACGGCGCCTTGTGAAATCAGCGATTTGCACATAATACCTACCTACATAATTAGGAGACGTATTATGTTATGAGAAGTATGAGAACTGTGACTAACAATAGATTATAAGTAGCTATATGTATTGTAATATTTATCATAATAGGAAGGTATTCATATAATATTTATCTAAGCCCATTTAACTAAACTATAGATGAAGATATAACTAGATGAAGAGTCTTCTTTCCAGTCAGGGTTGACTGGTGGACAATGACCTCAGGTAGGTAGGTACGGTCTATTAAATTTGGCATTTGTTTTCCTGTTTTAGAGGACATGCAAAAATATATAAAAAGTACCTACCTACCTACCCTTTTCACGGTTTCTTGACGCTGAATTGCTAAAACTCGAGACACCTGTTAGTTCCGTTCCGCCGCGGCGCGGCGGCGCCGCGGTCGCCACGAAACAATATTGTTATTATAACTCACCTTTGATTATAAGGTTATGGTTAATTTCCACACAAAGTAGGAAAACATTTAAAACAATCAATAGTCATTATGTTGGTAGCTATATTTAGTTATTTACCCACGGGCCACGATCACCAAAAGAATCACCTAATTCTTTGCGGTGATCAATAGGGATGTTGACTAATTTTAGGATTCAATTTTATTTTATAGATATGACCTTAATATTCACGAAAAAAATATTATAAAAATAATAATCTTCAATTTAAAAACAAAAATTGATAAATAAAAATCATTATCAAATTTCCCACCAAAAACGTCACGTGACGTCACTAAACGATATTCAATACTATCTGTCTGCTAAGTTTGTTGAATTTCCATATAAAATTGTTCCAATGACGTCATATTCTCAAAATGGCGTTTGAGGTCACGTGTCAGTGAGTACAATTTTTAACATTTTAAATTAATGATATTTAATTTATTGTGATTGATCTCAATAAAAGAATCATATTTTAGGCCTTTAAATGTTACCACTAATATTTTAGACATAAATTTATATTAATTTATAATTAGTGTCAACATCCCAATTGATTATACTCATCATTATTATACCAGTACCAAAAAGGTCCAGGTGGACCTCCATACATTTTTTGGTACCTTGGTGTGCGTGGTGTATTAAAATGCCAAGTGGGATGGCTAGGGAGAACATGGTATCTTTTGCCTAATTTTAAATTGTTTTTATTAATAGATTTAAGATCCTTCTTTATTATTAATTTATTTATCGACAAGTAGTTATTATCTTCAGTTAGTTATACATACATGTATCTCTTACCTAGATTAGCTCTTTCAAGCTGGCGGCATGGGAAAATCGGCAAAAATCGATATAAAATACAGGAAAATTAGTAAAACGCCGATTTCGTTGCTCGAACCGATCTCTGGAAATGGCAAACCATGCCAGCTTCATAATATAAAAGTAGCAGGGAAAATCGATAATAATCGGCAAAAATTAATATCTAGACACGCGGCAGCGTGTCAAGCCAAGTTCAAGCAAAGGAACTGGCTAGCCAGCGCCGAGTGTAATATTACACGAACCACTTGGTGCCACTTTTGACCCTTTTATAACTCAAAACCTCTTTAACGTAAACACATAAAACTACGTGTGTTTAATTATATCCATATGGACATGTAGAAGACCAAATTTCATGAAGCTAGCTCAAACGGTTACAAAGATATGAAGGTCAAAAAGTCGTAAATTTTAGCACTGACTGACTGACATAGTACCTAAATCTAACCTACTTCCAGATAACCTAGAAGGATGAAATTTGGAATCCAGCTCGGAAATTGTGTGTAAGCGTAGGAAAAAATCAAAAAATTAAAAAAAGTCGAAAAATAAATGGTGTCCCCATACAAAATTTGTATGGGACCAAAGCAGAGCCATCTAGCGGCAGTGAAAAGAAAAGCTTCGGTCCCATACAAATCTTAGCCAACTCGCATTTACATTGTGAGCCCGTTATGTCACGTAAAACTCGCACTAAGGCCTCTGTGCACGCGGGGCTCAATATGACATACTTTAGCGCATGGAGTATTGAAGTAGAACGAAGGCCATCTCATATGAAGGGAAAGTTGAAAAAGTTTCCAGCTGTTTACAAACAATAGAGGTTCCAATAATGGCCATTACTAAATGGCGCTAGTGTGTGACAAATATATATATCAACATGGCTGTTGTAAACAGAGTGAACTTTGCTGAGTTATGCCACCCTAATCAATGGCGCTAGTGTCCGCCAAATAGATATTCGAACATAGCTGTTGAAGACCGCACCGCAGCCTCGCCCATAATTTTACGCGTTTTCACCCATGAAACGTCAATTTAGTCGTCAGTTTAGTAGTCTCTAAGATTTGTGAACAGGGTATATTTTTCTCTAGATTTGACTTGGCCAGTTTTCATTACATCAGTCATAAAAGTCAGTCTGATAAAAACTGGCAAAGTCAAATGTAACCTACTTTAAGATCTCACTTTTTTAAATAACAGCAATTGTTATAGGTATCCAATAAAGCAAAGAAATAGAGTTTAATACTTGTTCATAATGTTATTTTGTTCCTATAAATACATATTTAGATTTTGCATAGAACTTGGCACTCATTTAGATCTCCATTCTTTTTGCGGCGAAGCTCACAGCCAAGCATAATTTTTGTATTGAACTTGGCTCTCCTTTTTTACATTTATGTTTTTGGTGGGTAAAATATACAAGAATTAGAAGCTAATTTGTTGCTAATTAGTTGATTTTTGCCGATTTGTCCATGCCAGCTTGATAGAGCCTTGTGATGGGGAAATACAAAAATGTTTGATAGTCATTAAAAGTAACCAATGATCCCAATAATATCTACTATACCTACGTATACCTACCTGGTATGCTAGCTATATGCTATGTTGAGCATATTTATTTGATTACTGTACATTGGACTATATCACACTGTTTATTAAATAGGTACCTACCAGTTTTTTCTATGTCTATCTGCCTAACGACTGTAAAACTAACCAGAATAATTATCTATAATTAATTAATTTATGATTTCGTAATTGTAATCAGGTAGGTAAGTAACTAACTACTTATTTAAATTTAATTAATTTAGATACCTGCTACCTATTGTACCTATCAGACGATATTTTTATTTAAATGTGTCTCGAATATTAATTTTTATTATGTCTATTAATTAGCATATTAAAGGTAGGTATTTAATATATCTATATCTATCTATTGCAGACTGCACACCTTTCTATCTATAGATAGATACACAGTGTTGCCAACTCAGTATCAGGTTTTCGGGTTAAATCATTGAAGTATTATTTTAAAAATTATTTTAAAGGTTAAATAGAGTTTTAAAAAGGGCTAGTTTCGCCCAATAAATTGAAAATGGGGCTAGAAAAAAGTTCATAGAAAAAAGAAATATCAAAATATCTGCTCATTTGTGGACTCAACAGGAAAAAGTAGGGTAAAGGAACCTAATTTTCTAAATTTTAAAAAATAGTCAATATCTTGAATATCTTGATAGGGCAACCTTCAAGCTATCTACCATCTTCGGTTGATTCACTACTTACGGAACAGCCTGTATAATGCCTGGACAAATAATATCATTGTGTCTGGACTAACATGATTTAGGGGCTAGAAATTGGGCTAGGTGCTAAACGTGCTAAATAATTATTTGAAGGGCTGAAAAACATCAAAAGGGCTAGATCTAGCCCCGAAAGGGCTAAATTGGCAACACTGTCTATACACAGGACGTAGTGTAGTAGTACTAGTGTACGCATAATATACACATAGGTAGAGTTATGTATCTATTTTCTGCACAACCACATGCAATGGTACAGCGCGACACACACACACACGTAATAAATTAAATAGCGCTGAACCTCAGTAGGTATCATAATAATATATCTATGGTAGGTATAGACAAAATGTTTAATGTACTCTTTGCACTGAACAAAGTGCTGCCATCTAGAAGCATTTCTTGGAATAAATTAAAAAGGTTGCCATACTATAGTTTTGTCTGCCAAATTGGTAGATATGTAAAAATCGTGAAGCTACAGTATTGTACAAAAAATTACACGTGATTTAAACAAACGTTATTTTTCATGTAAATTGTGTGGTTTGTGCCTACTACAAATCTGCAAGTAATGGTCATCTAAACCTTAACTTACTCAGAAATAGTAACATGAAAAATAACTTTTATTTAACTCACGTGTAATTTTTTGTACAATAGTGTAGCTTCACGATTTTTAAGTATCTATCAATTTGGCAGACAAAACTATAGTAACTTGTAAAATGTAATTTTAAAATTTATAGTAGGTAACGTAATATAGTAACATAACAAGTTCCCTGCTCTAAAATATTAGTAAATTAATAAAAATAGCGGCGGAAATACGCTAACGTAGCGTTTGTAAATATAATAAAAACCTACATTATTTAAATAAAAAGGGATCTTCTATTTTTTATATCGGCCACGTTTTTTAGCAATTAATTGGGTATTCTTAATGGTTTTGTTTTATATTGTACAAAATGTAAACTCAAACTCTAAATATCTAATATATTATATATTGTATGTATTCGAATGGTACATAATTCTGGTCAAGCGATTAATTTCATCGCTTTTTTGTTTATATTAGCCTGAATTTTTCCGAATGAAAACCAGATTGCTATTTGATTGCGAATTGCGAAGCTACAGTTAGTACAACTAAGTACATCTTTCAATTTTTCACGCAGCGAAAATATTTATTACTACCCGTGCCACGCGATTTCCCATAACGTATCAATGATTCATATCAGAATCGGTAAGTCACGGAACTATCAATTTTTCGTCAAAAACTGAATAAACTGTAAATGTCAATTTGGACCAGTAGATTAGTGAGTCGACTATAATAAATAATAGGATTAGGAACCTATGAAATTGGAGATTTTATAACCAGCATTTTCAGGTTTAATTATCTGTAGACTGGCGTGCAATTTGAAATTCAAATATATTTTATTCGAAAGCCGTGTTATTTTAATTTGAAATTCAGCCATTTGTTTTTAGATAGTGTTTTATTTTTATGAAATTGTGGTAGTTTTTGGTGCAATGGATAAACTGAAATTTCATACAATTTTCGAATATGAGTTTCTACGTGGAAATACCGCTGCACAAACAACACGAAATACTAACAACGTGTACGGGCTTAATCTCACGGTCTCTCTCGAGTCTCACGGTTGGCCGGTATCTATTGTCGACAACGATGAATTAAAGGCGATAGTGGAAGCGAATCCAACTCAATCTACGGCTGAGCTTGCTGCGAGTTTTTGGAGTTAGCGACAAAACAACATTGAAGCACTTGCGTCAAATCGGAAAGATAAAAAAGCTAGATAAGTGAGTGCCACATGAACTAAGTGATCAACAGCGAGACTTGTGCGTCGAAGTATGCATAGTGCTACTGAATTAGCATAGAAAAGAGGGAATTTTAAATCGAATTGTAACCTGCATTGACAAGTGGATCTTCTACGACAACCATATGCGTTCGTCTCAGTGGGTGGACCCGAGTACAGCACCTAATCAGTGCACTAAAAAGAAGCTTACTCATGGGAAGTGCCGGACTTGTACATCACAGCTTCTTATCGAATGGCACAACAGTGACGTCAGATGTCTATTACTTAGAATTGCAAACTGCCATCAAAATGGCAAAATTGTATAAAAAATTTGAGTCAGTACCTTAATTAGCTAAAATAAGTAAAAAAACAGTGGCACTCTGGGAGTGCCGACAGAAGTGAACGTCAGGAAATATTTTATTGTGCAGGCAAAGCAAAGCAAAAGCAAAGCAACAACCCATAATTGTCCCACTGCTTGGCTCGGGGTCTCCTCTCACAATGTGAGGGGTACAGGCCATAGTCTACCACGCTGGCCAAGTGCGGATTGGTAGACTTCACACACTTTTGAGAACATTATGGAGAACTCACAGGTGTGCAGGTTTCCTCACGATGTTTTCCTTCACCGAAGCAAGTGATAAATTAACTTGTAATACGCACATAATATTTGAAAATTAGAGGTGCGTGCCAGGATTTGAACCCGGGCCCCCGTGTTCGGGAGACCAACGTTCTAACCACTAGGCTATCACTGCTTGGTACTTGCTGGTTATCGTGCAGGCAATACTTTTAAATTAAGTGTTTTTTATTCATTATTATAAACTACTATTACAAGAATTGTTACAATTTTTATCTATTGCGCTATTTTACATAAAAATAATGCATATTATTTTATATACAAAAATTGCGATTTAATAGATGGCACTGGCCATCACAAATAATTGGTGTTCTTTGAAATCAATCTATCAATATAAGTCCAGCTGCGCCATTTATCCTTAATGCTCTTAGCGCTAACTGCGTCCTTGGTGCTAATGTTGTGACATTGACCGTTCCAAACTGCTTGACCGCTTTGCTCTAGAGATGGCGCTTACAATTATTATAAAGAGGTGTCGGTTACAGTTCACAAGCTCAATGGTTTTTTCCACCTTAAAAATGTCCAACGCGTCTAAAGAAAATTTTCATACAAATCTCCAATTTCATGGGTAAAGATATAATATTACTGATTGTAAATACTTTTTCTGATGTGCCAATATTGGTAGATTTTTTCCTAAATAGTAATTTTTTCTCACGTAACTTGGCAACATTGTCTCAATTGACCGCCGCCACCCGTGAGCAAATCGCTCTCGCTCGCTCGATCTCGCTTTCATGATCGAGTTCGGTACTGGAAGCCATTTTATTTTTGTGAATGTGACAAAATAATTTTTCGGAATATCTCGTATTCGGATTTACCGTTTCAATGTGTGCCTGCATCGAGTGTCTTTTGTGACGTGTGTTCGTGCTCACAAAATAGAGAATGTACGCGTTCCAAATCGGTTTATGGTGACCTGCCCGTTTCTTACGCGGTCGCAAAGGCAGGCATCGATTAGTGCAACAAGGCAGCCTTAATAACGGCGAATCGGGGTCCTGGAATAGGTTGTGGTGTGAGCCATGGGCAACAATGCTGCCACCGCGAACAAAAAGGTGGATGCCGCCGAAAGCGTCAAGGAATTCCTTGACCAGGCGAAGGAGGATTTCGAGGAGAAATGGAAGAAGAATCCTACTAACACCGCCGGACTGAACGACTTCGAGCGGATAAAAACGCTGGGGACGGGTTCGTTCGGGCGAGTCATGATAGTACAACATAAACCGACCAAGGAATATTACGCCATGAAAATATTAGATAAACAAAAAGTAGTCAAACTAAAACAGGTGGAGCATACGCTGAACGAAAAGCGGATACTGCAAGCGATCAACTTCCCCTTCCTGGTGAGCTTGAAGTTCCATTTCAAGGACAATTCAAACTTGTACATGGTGCTGGAGTACGTTCCCGGTGGTGAAATGTTCTCCCATTTGCGTAAAGTGGGTCGGTTTTCGGAGCCCCACTCGCGGTTCTACGCAGCGCAGATCGTGCTCGCATTCGAATACCTGCACTACTTGGACCTCATATACCGGGACCTCAAACCCGAGAACCTGCTGATCGACTCGCAGGGCTACCTCAAAGTGACCGACTTCGGCTTCGCGAAGCGCGTCAAAGGTCGTACGTGGACGCTGTGCGGGACACCCGAGTACCTCGCCCCGGAAATCATTCTTTCCAAGGGCTACAACAAGGCCGTGGACTGGTGGGCGTTGGGAGTACTAGTTTACGAAATGGCGGCAGGATACCCGCCCTTCTTCGCGGATCAGCCGATCCAAATTTACGAGAAGATCGTGTCCGGGAAGGTCCGCTTCCCGTCTCACTTCGGCTCGGACCTGAAGGACCTCCTCCGCAACCTCCTGCAAGTGGACCTGACGAAGCGGTACGGCAACCTGAAGGCGGGCGTGAACGACATCAAGGGTCACAAATGGTTCGCTAGTACCGACTGGATCGCTGTATTTCAGAAGAAAATCGAGGCGCCGTTCATTCCGCGCTGCAAGGGTCCCGGAGACACGAGCAACTTCGACGACTACGAGGAGGAGGCGCTGCGCATCTCCTCGACCGAGAAGTGCGCCAAGGAGTTCGCAGAGTTCTGAGCTCGCGTTTGGAGCCTGCCAGGCCACCTCGCGCGTACTTGTATCGTCGTCGTCTAGTGAATCTTCCATGACCGTGTTGGTAACGTGAAAGTGGGTTCTACCAGGCAGTGTTGGGTTAGAGAGACGTTGAATCGCCCCCTCGCTGCTCGGTACCGCGGTACGGTACCGCGGGTGGAGGTAGTGGACTGATTTCCGATGTTTCGGTGGCGTTCATTTGCTTAGTGCCCTTGGAGTCGCCGGCCGAACCCTGGTGATATTCCTGAGTGTTATGCCATGTGCGTAGCTGTGAGCGGAGTAAAGTTGCTGTCAGCACTAAGTGTTTATTTACAGTACATGGTAGAATGCCTTTGATCGGATGTGGTAAGCTTTATTATGTATTTTCTATTGTTTTTATGGAAATGCAAGTTGTATATTTAAAAGGTTTTCTCGTTGCTTTAAGATTAACTTCTTCACAAGTGAATTTCTGAATTTTATTATTGAACACATCACTCGTCATGGTTATAGATTCAATCACTAATTTAGTCAGGTATTGAATTGAATTTCTTAAAATGTGTAAGTTAATGTCGATGGAATGTTATTATTATGTATAGTTTTAATTATTTGACATATTTGTTATTGGTTTTATTTGAAAGTATATTGTTAAATCAGTTGATATTGTAATTAAGGAGTCATCTGTACTATGTACTACATCAAAATAATACGAGATTAATTTATTACATTTCACTGTAGTTGTGTTCAAATGTGCAATTCATATGTTAAATATGTTTGTGATCTGATGTAAGAATTTGTTTGGGTTTAAGTGTAATTTATATAGTTCCTTATTTTGTAGATTTATTTACTATTATTATATATAAAGTAAACATGTGCCGCCAGGAGTAATCAGGAATGGTGATCAGGTCTTATTGTTAGCATCAGTTATTTAAAAGCAATAATCTTCAGAAACGTTATTCTACCATGTTCCACGTAGTTATGGCATTGTTTAATACATTCATACATACACGCATACTGCTTGCTTATAAAATGTGTTTGTGTATGATAATGGAACTGTCATTTCATTTATCATTAATGACTATGGGGAGGAGATCATAAATCATTATTAGGTATATAGTATCCGTGATACTTTATTGAAGTAGCACAAATTGATTAATGAGAGAAATTATTATTAAAACATTGCTTTAATTACTGGAATATGTTGAAAACTTCCTAGTAGTAAAGTCTTATGCCAGTTTGGCAATATCTTGTCATAGAGACTGACTGATGTTATCAATAAGCTTATGTTATAAGCTATATTTTCCAGTGCCGAGTAACAGAGGTATGAAAAGAAACATGAAAACTGGCCATTTACTACAAAGTTTATTAGCTATTAGATGTAGGAATTTGAATCCAGGCTGTACAAATAATCTGTCTAGTTATTTGTAGTGAATTTTACATTGTGCGTGTAACTGGTAAAAAATCATTAGTTTGAATATTATGAAAGGTTTAATAATTAAAAACATTTGTATAAATGAGGAATGTGATTTAATAATGCACTTAGGGTGGTATAGCATTTGGGGTTTGTTCTAAAATTAAAAATTTACTATAGCTGGGGAGTTATGTAAGAGTTATAATGAATCATATCAAGATAATATTCAAAAGTAATTATTATTATAGCCTATTGTTATTCCACGACCATGGATATATTTCGAGTATGACCAAGCTTTATCCTTACAATTCAACTAAACTATTTACAGAATAACTTTTGAGATATTGTGTGTAATAATTCTTTCAATAAATAATAATTTATGCACTATTTATGATTGAAAACAATGTCTGAACTGGTGATAGCCTGGGTTTCCTATTAATTTCTGTATCCATTATACCTATATGGTGCCATAACTTTATCCTGTGGGATTTTATACATTATTTAATTTATTAATATTGATATATAAATGTATCTGAGAACACAAATTAATGGTCATATATTTTATTATTGTGTCACAAGTAATGTGCTGATTTGATCTTGTAGCTCATAAAAATATTATCCTTTGAACATAGCTATTTAGCTGTTGGTCCATATATTAGATTGTGGTGAGAGCTGATAGTATATTCATTGTGTAGTTTCCTTAAATTTTCTAGTATAGTGAAATACTGTACATAAGATAGAAAAGTGAAACCTGAAATGTAGAGCTCCATAGACTGTTCAATAAACGTACGGGTGAAGAGTTTCTCAGAAGACTTTCAAACTATTGTTCATAGTTCTGATTCTATTGTCTAGTCGAAAGGTAAAGATAATTAGTTGGCTTGTTTTCTTTAGTAATATTCACCATTTGGACATTGTTTGTCAAGGTGTTTCATATTTATATCTAAAGTGATGTCAACGTGCATCCAATGTTCCTTGTGCAAGTGCATAAAGCATTGAGCTATTATAATTTTTTAAATTGCATTATTAATAAGGAATTAGGATGTGTACCCTTCGTGATTAATATTGTATATAAAGTCTAGAGTGATTGTGTCCCTGGTAAATTATTAGGCAATTTGGTATACTGCTTTGAACTCTGCAGAGCTGTTTCGAGTAGCTTCACGAATTCATTGTCATCTTCTCACCTTCTAATGTGAACATTTTAAAACTATCGTATTAAATCATTAAAGTGACAGTATATCTATGTATTTGCGAGCAGTCGTATATGTGCATATTATTTATTATTAAAATGTTCACGTTTAGATGTATTATATCGAGTGCCTACAGCATTAAAATTCAAGTGTAAAAAGTCAGTTAATTTCAAATTATTTGTCACCATGTATTGATCTTCCATAAAATTACGATGAAATTAAAAATATCGATGTAACAGTATGTTTTGTTTGATTTGTGAATTATGCCTGTAATGTAGATAAGTGAATTTGGATTGAACAAACGAACGCGGCTGGTTGTGTTATTTTCGTCTTGGAAGAAAGGAGTTTTGGTCTTTGGGCCCGTCTGTTGCATTTGGCTAATGCACAAAGATGTATGTCGAAGATACACCAATCAAATATGGTATATGTAGGCGTACATCGTCTCATCGCACATTTGGCAGACCACGTTCACCTCACGTGGAGTGGTGCTAATGTGCGGCTTCCTAATAAAGCGAAATATGTCTGCTTCGGGAGTCCCCTCATGTATCAACGGTTAGGCGATTCGACCTGGTAAATTAATACGATTTTCACGTACCTTCAAAGCTTTGCAGTGATTTTAGGGGTCATTTCACGTGAACGAACTAATAAATGGTTGTGTGTTGCTTCAAGTTTTATTTAGACCAGGTACAGGGACAAATGGGGCACAATGAAACGAAAAAAGCATTTTTGTGTTTTATTTAATCTGTAGTTATTTTCACTTTGTCATTTTGGTACTATTAGAAACATTGCTTATTAAAGTAATAGTCGTTGAATTGAGATCCATCAACTCTAACCCAATTTTTTTTACGATCTGTGAAGACCATTCTTCTGTTTCAATGCACCCCACATCTGGGATACAATGAAACATCCCCTGAGGCGCGATGAAAACTATGAAGCGGAGTGAATCGTGCGTTGTATTGTATCAATCATATAATATAGGAAAATATAACAAAGCAAATAAAACTAAGTTCTAATATTATAATATCTTAGCCAAAATTGTATTTGTTCAAAAATCGTGAAGGGAAAAGTTGTAAATATGAGCCTGTCTTTTAGTTCAATCAATAGGTATCGATTATAGGAACCAAAGAAACAGGTTCCAGAGGGAAAAAGAAGCTGTTGTCTCTCTTGTTACTCTTTCTTACAACACTTATAAAACACTTTTTATTAAAACCCGTTTAATGGTGCCACATCACGTCAAAAAAAAAAATTTGAAAACAAACCATCAATAATTTTACATTGAGATTATGGCTGCAAAGTATCTCAATTAAATATTTAAATATGTAGTTTATTACTTTAATAAACTATGTAGTTTAATTTAAAAGAGCGTATCATTTACCAATCTTCAACTGTTTCGCAAATCACATTGATTTGCCGATTTTAATTTCAACTTTAGACCCTCAAAAACAATTATTTCGCTCGCAAATTAAACACACGGCATGTGGTCTCCAGCCAACTAACTTCACGTATAACTTGTGGAAGCACGCGATTGGTAGAGTAAAAAGAATGCGGAAATTTGAAAAGTTGTAGATTTTATTTGAATCGTTTCATTGTACCCCGCGTTTCAAAGAGCCCCACTTGTCCCTACTTTTGTTTTAGTGTAAGCTGAAGGTTAAGAAGTCAGTCTGGGCTTTAATTGTAAGTTATCGAGTAAGTAAGGCAATGTCATTCGCGTTTCATAATAAAAATGTTACTGTTAGTGGCGGAACATATCACAAAACTCACAACAGTACATTTAGTCCAAGGTGATATTGATTGCAATCGACAAGTTTTGTCGGAGGTATTTGACCAATTTACTTGCTTTACCTTCGGTATGGACATACTTAGATTTATCCTCCTTTTTGGTTGTGGGGAAAAAGTAAAAAAAAACCTATATTAGATAATACAGGAAGACGATGATAATGAAATGAGATTATAAACGCCAGTTCTAATCTGTAACCTGAGGGGTAACCCATGTCTTATGCGCCAGTGGGCAGACAAAGTTGAGCGATGCTAGCTTGGGAGGCTGAGAACCGCGAGGTTGGAGATTGCAAACTCGAGATAGAAATGTATTGTAGGCGGTGACATTGAAACCATTTTTACGATTCAGTCAATTTTTGTTTATTTATGAAACGTGTTCAAATTACATACCTACTGTCGACACCGACTTTAAATTCTATAGACTAATTACTTCACTAATGCATTTTGTAATCTGTATAAAGTATAAGGCATTAGTGTTGTAGACAATAAGGCTATATTATGTCCCTATAATTGGTAGGTAATTAGGTCTTTGAAATTAAGAATACTTATTTCAATGCTATCAAATAATGCAGACTTTCTTGAAACACACTATCGTTGGGTGATCTGGCCGGAAGTAGTTAATAATTTGTGAAAAACACACGACCTAAGATTAGACGAGGATTCATCGAAGTCTGTTCGATATTTGCGTTATTTTGAGCGCTTGAATCATTCCTATCATACCTAATTATAATCTTCAAATATTTACTATCTGGATTAAGTGTATCTGCACATAATCTGGAGCTAGGATTCTAAGCTAACTCTTCGATTCATATATTATTTTAACTTTAATTAAGGTTACTTATTCATCAAGGATTAGATGCATTTAACTATGAAACGGTTACTCACATGGTAGTCATGGTACGTCATTGTTATTCACCAATCACCATAGGATTGATTTCGTTCTTGGATTGTAAACTTCGAGAGCAGCGCCGTCAACAACAACCGGTACGGGTGTGACATGGACATTCGACATGATTTTCGTCTTGTCCATGTTCATCTTAAGACCCACCCGTTGTGAGGCGCTGTTCAAGTCCCCGAGCATTGTACCAAGTTCTTTCAGGGATCCCGCCAGGATAACTACATCGCAGGTGTGTGATGCATTCGCCATTGATGTTAATGCCACGTCGTCCACTCTATCGTCTCTATCAGCTTGAACACGTCTTCCAACGCAGCGGTGAACAGTTTTGGGAATATAACGTCCCCTTTCCTAACAACTGCACAGCAGTTGGATGGGGTTTGTGGCTGTGTCGTGTACTCTGACAGACATGGTGGCTGATGAGTATATACACTTCAGGACCTCGATATACCGGTAGTCAATCCGGCACCGCTGAAGAGAATTTAGTACTGCCCAATTCTCGATAGAATCAAACGCTTTCTCATAGTCCACATAGGCGACACATAACGGCAGATTATACTCCTCGGTCTTCTGTATAATCTGCCGCAGTGTGTGTATGTGGTAAGGTGCTGTAGCCTTTTCGGAGTCGGAAAATTTGTTACTACCAAATCCTAACTGCGAATTGTGAAACTTTCAAAATAAATACATTCTATACTCTAAAACTAAACAGTGAATACTGATGCCATCTGATATGATCGCCGTTTATAGTCAATAGGGTCTTTGTAAACCTTATAAGGTTTTAGAGACCCGATGCCTCATAATATGGTCTTGCATAATCATGAAGCCAATTTTCCTCTGTAGGGTTAAAGCACTTCACAAGTTGTACATGTTATTTATCTTTGAGAAAATCAGCTGAGTGGCTTGTATCTGATAAAAAAACACATTTATTATGATAAATTTACTTTTAAGCAGATAACTAAACAACAAAAGATAACGAGTGGTATAGGTGTATAAAACATGCCGTTTAAGCTTAACAATTTCTTTTGTTTTCGTCTGTTTTTATTTGCCTCGTTAGGTTCGATAACGTCGTGCAATGTAAGCAAAAGTACGTTAGTGGGACTAAAATAATGTTATCCATTGATCCAATTTCTTGCATGGTTATAGCCGTGATTTCTGTATTCCCTGATTGTACCATAAAGGTAGATTGTATTGATTTAAATTACATGTACCCTTTGGATTTTCCAGGTACTCTCAGATATGCGTTAATCGCTTGTCACGAATTCTCTTTTAGAAAAAACTACTCTGTCCAAACCAAATCAACTGAGTGCGTCGCGAATAGTTGCGTCTTGCTCAGATAACCAAGGTGGAAAAGAGAAGGATAAGTGAACCACACATTTTTCCACTCTCCGCAAACTTTATGTGATTGAACGACAACTGGGTACCACCCAATGATATTATATATCAAAAAGAGGCAGATATGTCATAAGCGCGCGCGTTGTGTGACTCAAAAAGTTCCCAGTTGGGAACTCTTATTCAGGTGAAGAAAGAGATAGCGATGTAGTTTTGACGCGAGAGCGATAAAGACGTGCGATAAAGCAATAAAGCGTGCCTTGCGGACATCGGAACAGATTTTTCGGTTGATATGTAAGGGCATAACGTATCTATATTTATTTAAACATCATTGGTACCACCTATGTTGAGTCGCGTTTGCTTCTCACATTTAACAGAGAGGACATTTACGGAAACCAATGTTTCGTTCGCAACAAAGTACCTATTTATCTCAGAGATTTTGTTCACTCCTTCGAGTTTTCGCCTACGCTTTTTGTATGATATCTCGTAGTCTAAACAAATGCGCTAAATTAGTTCGGCTGTTTGTTCTACCTAGATGCTTGAAATATTTTGTGACGTATGTTCGGGTAAAATAAGAACAGGGAGACGGTCTAAGTTTTGTTTGAATTATTATTAGATGTTATCTGTTATTATAGGACAGCGCATACAATCAGATATCATTTGTTATTTAGTTTTAGATGAATAGGACTATAAAAGTAACTTAGTAGTTAGCCTATATTGCGCGTGGCCTGACACGCATTTGCCCGGTTTATTAATTAAAATCTTTAGTGTACCTTAATCTACCTTAGAAGATTTAAGCCTGGTGAAATTGTGGTACCTAGAAACATCTTAAAGAATATTTGAAACAATCGTTACCACTACTTGAAACTCTTGAAAGCTAACGGACATGCATGCAATATCACTTTAGGATCCAGTAGTAAAGAGTACATTTTAGAACCATTAAATGCTTTCGTCTATAAATTCAACTACTATCTAAAAAACAAGAAGAAACGAATGCCTACTTGACCTGTCATTGGATGGATTATTGTAAGATTAAGATAAGTGTAAGAACGCGATAGGTAAGCCGAAGTTGAAATTCCTGAATAACATGAGTTTTGTAATATACCAGTCAGTCGACAGTCAACAGTCATGAAATAAACATTGAAATTTTCGTAGATACGTACAAATTGGGAGCAGCGATTTATTAATTTAAATTATAAAAAGCGTTTAAAGGTAAAATTGCTGACTGTAATGGAGCTAAGCAAAATTTAAGCATTTGCTTACCTTTATAATAAAATTGAGGGTGCTACAGATTGCTTTAGCCGAACTTCCTTATATCCAAAATTCCACATCACCATCCCCTGGGGCTCACGGATGAGGACCCTTCCTCGTTATCAGATCTTCACAATTAATGATAGATACTCGTGCGTGATAATAATATTAAAAATCAAATATGTTTTGATTGAGACAATGCTTGTAGCGTGGGAAAACTACCTAAATCTTTCATAGATGACAATGACAAGGAAGTTGAAATGAAACAGATCTAAATACGGTACGAACACAGAACATCTAATAATTAGTGGTATGGAGGCGTCTATACCTCACTGACCTCTAATAGTTATATCATAACTAGCTGATTCAGAAACGTTGTTCTGTCAACAATTTTCTGGATACAGACACCCCCCTAATCACCTAGCGGTATGAAATATACTTTACGACCTATTCTCATATCCACCAGGGTTGTGATGATACTCTGTCGACGTCAAACAATTTTACCCAAACGCCGACTTCATGGAAATAGCGTTTCATAAGGGCCATTAAAATTATCGTAAAATATTTATGTAACATGTACCTACACCTTTTATATTTGAAGAGTTCAGTCACTTTTCCATGGATCATAATTCATATGCGACTCATAAAATACAATCGAATTTTGATCGATTGAAGATTATTACTAGCGTATAGAACCGACACCGCGAACACCATGTATGTCCCAATGCATTGGCGCCACGTGGCTTCAATCTTCAAGAGATTCGTTCGATTTTAAAAGGAGAACCGGGACTCAATTTTGAAAATCGAATCTCCCGGGCGGGACACACATTTTGTTCGAGATGTCTGTTCTATGACATTAGGTATACTTTAATGCTGTGAACCTCCTTTTTTTAAGCCGGTTAAAAATATGTATAAAGAAATGAACGTTGGTTATTATTGTAGTTGCTAATTACCTGTAAACACGTGCGGCATTCATTACTTGTCTATAGGTCTGTAATTCTGTATTCTGTACACAGCTGCGTTATACCACCGCTTCGACTGGCTTGCGTCATCACCTCACTTGCAATTTGTTCTTGATTCATTCTGTGTTTTATCTAAATTAGATCAGTTAGTGGCCGGTTCTATAACCTATATTATGTCCCTTTTGGGGTCAATGGTCCGCTGTTTTTTGTACTCACTTATATTTCCTTATCTTAAGATTAACTTCCTCGTATATTTCCGGCAATCGATAGGTTTTACATCCTGTATATTTTTCAGTCATACTTAATTCATTAATGTTACTTAAATGTAATTGTTGATTTGTCCGCCACTTTAAATGACTACCACAGCATCTATGGCCACAGCTAATAAGAGCCTTTGCACACGGCGCGTTTTTTGAAGCATATCCGACGAAAATGCGCGGTATCTGCGCGTTTTCCGCGCTGTAAATGTCGAGGCGGACGAGGCGTATCCTCATACGATCGCGTTTTCAGGCCCGAAAAAATACGCCGTGGGCAGAGGCTCTAAGAATCAAACTCGGGACGGGATCCAACTAGCAATTGGATAATAGTCTTCAGGTTTTAAGTAAATTGTTCCTCTACGTATTTACAATTTCTTGGACAGTGTATAAAGTCCGCTTTGTGATAGATCCCAGCCCACCAGTGGGCTTGGTTGGGGTCTTTACACTTAACGTAAGTAAACACTTTGCTAAAGATAACTTCGTGACATAGGTAGAGGCATGACGTACTTACATTACTATTATGCATTGAAGTATAATGTCATAGAACAGACATCTCGAACAAAATGTGTGTCCCGCCCGGGAGGTTCCATTTTCAAAATTGAGCCCCCGTTCTCCTTTCAAAATCGAACGTATCCATTGAAGATAGAAGCCACGTGGCCCCAATGCATTGGGACATACATGGTGTTCGCGGTGTCGGTTCTATACGCTAATAATAATACTTCAATGCTATTATGCAATATTTGTATTTACACGTGTAGTAGATAGGAGATAGATGACCAAGCACTCAAAGGCGATTTTATTGAATTCAAGCCTCATATTCTATTCTGTCGCCTGCATCTATATCTTGAACGCACCAATTTTCGTGCGATCACCGAACTCAAGCAATGTAGTGTGGTCAGTTTTTGAATGAGTAGGAAAGGAATACTGTGTGATGTAAATTTTTTTGGGGGACATTTTTTAAAGTTTTCTTTCTTTTTCTTCTCTCCTTGGCCTCAACGCATCAGTGATGTCTTTTGTGTCGCTGATGTCCATGGGCTACGATAGCCACTTACCATCAGGTGGATCGTTAGCTCGTTTGTAGATTTCTTCCATAAAAAATCCGAAGTGACAAAAGTTTGTTATTTGTTGTTAAAAAATTTATGTACGTACGTAATGGATTCTGCAGAAGGATCCTTGTCATTACATCATCTGTTATTCAGCAGAGTCCATATGGAAAAACAATTTGAATTTGACGATAGAAGTCATAATACCCACTTCCCATCTGATTCCATCCATCCATCCATCAGCCTTTGGAGGTCCACTGCTGGACATAGGCCTCCCCTAATTTGCGCCACTCTGACCGGTCCTGAGCCTTCTGTATCCAGCGGATACCCGCTGTCTTCTTCAGGTCGTCAGTCCACCTGGTCGGGGGGCGTCCTATGCTCCTTTTTCCGAGACGTGGGCGCCATTCAAGGACCTTTCTTCCCCAACGGTTATCGGTCCTTCGCACTATGTGGCCAGCCCATTGCCACTTCAGCCGGCTAATTCTTTGAGCTATGTCGGTTACCCTTGTTCGTCTACGGATCTCCTCGTTTCTGATTCGATCACGTAGAGAAAAACCAAGCATAGCCCTCTCCATAGCCCGCTGTGCTACTCTGAGCTTGTGGATTAGGCCAATAGTAAAGCACCACGTCTCGGATCCGTATGTCATCACTGGCAACACACACTGCTCGAACACCTTCGACTTCAGGCACTGAGGTAGTGTTTTGGATGACAAGATATGACGCAGTTTCCCGAACGCAGCCCATCCGAGTTGGATTCTACGAGTGACTTCTTTCTCAAAGTTGGACTTACCCATCTGGATCACCTGTCCCAGGTAATTGTATTCGTCTACAACTTCGAGAGCAGCGCCGTCAACAACAACCGGTACGGGTGTGACATGGACATTCGACATGATTTTCGTCTTGTCCATGTTCATCTTAAGACCCACCCGTTGTGAGGCGCTGTTCAAGTCCCCGAGCATTGTACCAAGTTCTTCCATGGAACTCGCCAGGATGACTATATCATCGGCATATCGCAGGTGTGTGATGTATTCGCCATTGATGTTAATGCCACGTCTTTTCCACTCCATCAGCTTGAACACGTCTTCCAACGCAGCGGTGAACAGTTTTGGGGATATGACATCCCCTTGTCTGACACCTCTCTGCAGTTGGATGGGGTTCGTTGCCGTGTCGTGTAGTCTGACGGACATGGTGGCAGATGAGTACAAACATTTCAACACCTCGATATACCGGTAGTCGATCCGGCACCGCTGGAGAGAATTTAGTATCGCCCAGGTCTCGATAGAATCAAAGGCTTTCTCATAGTCCACATAGGCAACACACAACGGCAAATTATACTCCTCGGTCTTTTGTATAATCTGCCGCAGTGTGTGTATATGGTCTATGGTGCTGTAGCCTTTTCGGAATCCTGCTTGTTCGGGAGGCTGGAAGTCGTCAAGCCTGCGTGCAATGCGATTTGTGAGGACCCTCGAAAACAGCTTATAAACGTGGCTCAGAAGTGCAATGGGCCTGTAGTTCTTCAGAAGGGTTTTATCGCCCTTCTTGAAGAACAGCGTCACCACACTTCTGCCCCACGCTTCCGGGGTAGTTCCAGTATTAATGACGGAATCAAACAGTTTTTGGAGCGCCACTAGAAGGGGTTTCCCTCCAGCTCTTAGAAGCTCGGTTGTGATTCCGTCATCTCCCGGTGCCTTGTTGTTTTTAAGCTGTTTGAGAGCCTCTCTAATCTCATACAGGCTGACGTCCGGGATATCCTCTGTGTAGTGTCGGGTCAGTTTAGCTCGCTTGTCACTCTCATCGCGAGGAGGTGGAGCTTGAGAGGAGGTATACAACCGTCCGTAGAATCTCTCAGTTTCTCTCAGAACTTCGGGTTTCGACGAAACCATGGTGCCGGACTCGGTCTTCAACCTCGTAAGCAGACTTTGCCCAATAGACAGATCCCTGGCGAACACTTTTGAGCCCCGGTTTTGCTCAATAGTGTTTTTTACACGATTTGCGTTGTGTTTACGCAAATCGCGTCGCCTGCACTTGGAGATCTGTTCATTGAGCCGTCGGTATTCCCTCATAGAGGTTGGAGACTGCACACATAGTTCTCGTCGATCCCTCATAAGACCGAGAGTTTGTTCTGAGAGAACCTGAGATCTACCACTAGGGTGGGTCTTGAAATACTTCGACCCTACCTCGTGGACAGTTGTTACCATCCTGGTGTTATACTCGTCCACTGACGTGCACGATTCTAGGCACGCAAAACGGTTTTGCAGCTCATGTTGAAAGTTTTCAGATCCCTGGATTTGGATAGGTGTTGGGCGAAGCGTAGACTTCATCAGGCGTGACCGTTCCAGCTTCAGGTCGATATTTAATGTGCCTCTTACAAGTCGGTGATCGCTTCCGGTTTTAAACCTGCTGATCACAGAGACATCATTAAATATATGCCGTTTGTCTGCCAGAATGAAGTCTATCTCGCTTTTCGTGGAACCATCAGGACTTATCCAAGTCCACTTGCGTTGCGGCTTCTTTCTGAAGAAGGAGTTCATCATGAAGAGACCTTCCTTCTCCAAGAAGTTAGCCAGCAAGTGTCCTCGGTGGTTCCGTCGTCCAATTCCGTAGGGACCCACTTTCATCTCGGCACCGCTTTGCGTGCCCAGTCTCGCGTTGAAGTCCCCCATTACAACATTGAAATGAGCTTTAGAGGTATGTATGGCTCTGCTTATGTCCTCATACATAACCTCAACCTCATCGTCAGGATGTGTCGAAGTCGGCGCATATACCTGTACAACCTTCAGCGAATACCGTTTGGATATTCTGAGTGTAAGGTACGCTACCCTGGACGACACGCTCCCGACTTGCACAATGCTGTTGACGAGGGACTTGTGAACGAGAAACCCGACACCACCTTGGGACTGATGTTCGCCCTCCCGGTGATAGAACAAGTTTCCGGATTTGAGTATTATCGTGTCCTCCCCCTGTCTTCGGACTTCAGATAAACCCATAATACTCCAGTTTAACTTGTCTATCTCTTCTTCCAGCTCGTTTACCTTGTCGTCGGTCCTCAGTGTCCTGGTGTTGTATGTTGCCAGGTGCAGAAGTCGTTTTTTAGATTGGTAGCCCGATCTCTGCCGGCGATTCTTAGCACCCCCTGCCCCGCCGTTACCATGGCCGCTACCGTAGCCAGGAATAGCGGAGCTGCCGGGGACTGGGGGCCGAGGCTTGGTTTTGGCTGTCATAAGGGGGTTAAGCCAATAGTCACCGCGCTTGGCCAGTGCGTGTTGGTGACCGCAGTAGATGTTAATAATACTCAGGAAGACGCTGCTGCCCATCTCCTGGAATATCCTATTAGTCGCCTTTTACGACATCCCAGGAAGAAGTAGGAGTGGTGCTATTCTACAAAGTGGACCCGGCACCACACGGGGACACCCATCTGATTACGAGATATTAACTAATCTTAGATAGTTTTTTTGACCTTACGGCTCGTTCCTTCTCGGCAACGTCCTGCTCTTTGCGGGAACTGTTTTTTGCAGGATCTTTTTAATTGCAAAAAGATGATCCGGTCGCATTTTGTAATTCCGTTTTGTCAATACATGCTACATCATGTTGTTCAGTCTCACTAGTAGTGTCTGAATTTTTGTACCCGTAGCTCTAAAACAGGACGCAAACTGTGTGTGATCGGCAAGTTTGGGATCCCCGAAAACAAAGCTGTTTCCGCAGAATTTGACTGCTTCAACAAGCTTCAAGTCTGTTATCTATACTAATATTATAAAGAGGAAAGATTTGATTGTTTGCATTGAATAGGCTCCGAAACTATCGAACCGATTTGAAAAATTCTTTCACTGTTGGGAAGCTATACTATCCCCGGGTGACATATGCTATATTAGATATATTTTTACTATTTTTTTCGAAGCGAAGCGAGGGCGATTTCCTAGTTTACAATATAAGATATGCAAATGATATGACGAGAAATGGCAACGCAACGTGCGTCATCAAGATTTGTTTATGATTGATAAATGCGCTATATCTACTGTCTGTTCATTAGTCCATGTGTTCGTTATGCAATCTTCTTACAATAGCGAAACGTCTGTTATACGCTATTAATATTAGCTAGCAAACGATAGTGTGTGGGTGGATACTTGAGGGCGTTATTCTTCAGTTTTCCACAAAGACTTGTGGACGTAGATTGATGTCATTAGTACGAGTTTCTTTTCTTTATTTTTAACATTTTTATCTGCATGAAGGTTCCGTTACTCCAATTTTACTTCTCTACAAATGAAGAAAACAAGACATTCAGTCAATTATAATGTTGCCAAAGAAGCAGACAGCTTAGCTCATAGTAAGATGACCTCACGGTTGCCTATTAACATGAGTTACACTACACTGTGAACGAATACTCTTTAACCTTTTTTTGAAGTAGGTACCACATGTCATAGTGCTCCGGGAATATCTCGGAATTTAGAAGGAAGCAATCTCCATGTTAGCATTTATACCGATTTATGCTAACAGCGGCAAAAATTACCAAAATTGTTACAGAGACTGTCATCTTACGAAAATTAATAGTTTCTCCGGTTATGGGACGAATATTATAATAGTTCAATATAGTTCGCAAGGTAAGTAATTAAGTGACTGTTGCAGCCAATGGATATGTTACCACCTTTAGTTAAAAGGTCCTTGGTTGCCTCTTACTACTCAAAGTACAGATTTAATTATTGAGCTCACGTACGGTACGTGGGCGTGACAAAAATTCAATTAATTAATTAACCAATCAATTCTCACTTGTTTCGGAAACTATTAATATCTTTATAATCTAAACTCAGCCGCATAGACCGCAACGCACCTTAGTTGGATCTAATCTTCATATTTTATGTCGAGTTTTGGGAATATGGTAGAAATGTAGCTGCAGAGGGTCCACCGGAAGCAGCTAAATTTTGAAAGTGGTCTATGAGAAAAAAAATCTAGGAACCTCTGGAATTAGTTGAATATATTTAGGGAACATACCAAAACCACGTGACCCATTTAGGGAGGGGAGGCGGGTCTTCAAAACACCACGATTGGTCACAGAGGGGAGGGGGGGGTTTAGGTTTTTGTCACGTAGTCAATATTCTAGCAACACAAGTCGTCAAATATAAGCAAAATTATTATTTTTAACTCTGTTTTTGCAAAAAAGTATTGAAAACCGTATTTATGAATTACCACGTGAAAACTAGGGGGGAGGGGGGGTCTTCTCATATACTACGGATGGTCACGAAGGGGGGGAAGGGGGGTAAAAAGTTGGAAAAAATGGGTCACGTGGTTTTGGCTGCCACGTTTTGAACGCGCGCTAGCTCTGACCACACTCAGTAGCTACGAATGACTGAGACTGAGAATAAAAAAGTTTATTCAATCATATCCCCCACTTATACAGATAATATAGGTATGTAATTTATTCGTTTTTAGTTTAGAAGCCAAACTGTTTCAACACGTAGCAGTAGGTATACCTACTAGGTGTAATTTGCATAATTACAGAAAGAGGCCGTAAAATTATTCAGTCTATAATATCATTGTATTCTACTGTAACAGGAAACGTGGAAACTATTGTTTGCATCACTCACCGGTCGCTTTTTCTAGACTTCTAGACGCGAACTGAAGGTGAATTGTTTCTTACAGGTTTCGGCCTAGATAGATTAGAAACCTCCTAGACTTAAGTATGTTATTTGAAGTGAATTTTCTCCTTGGATCTTGAAAGTAAATGATTTACAGCCAGTTCCTTTATAAGTCCTTATTAAGAATCTTTTTTAAAACCGTTAAATGTTTGAAATTAGTTACAAAAAATAAAAAACCAACCAAGTGTTCATTTTAAAGTAGTATATTATTCCAAAAAACAAAAAAAAATCACAGGTGATAATAAATTTTAATGGCGAAAATTTTGTAATTATTTTTTTAATGAAGTAGGTATACTTCTTGCTTAATTAATCTTATAATTGCCTTTGTTCAGCTTATTGAAATCATCGTAGGAGATCTTAGAGATAATGATCAAAGAATAACGAAGGCTTGAATTTAATGATTATATTTTTAGTAGGTAATCTCTTAGAATATAATTCATGGTTTTATGAACGCAATTGGTGAGGTTTCGCTAAACCGCTACTGGAAATACCCTAAATATTGAATGAGTCAAAAATCAAAATGGATATTAGTGTTCACAGAATCGACCATGTATTTTTACGTGTTGTGGTCAGTGTCGGAGAGAGTAAAGGAATAAGGATCTCCCGCTTCGTTTCTTGACAGCAACTCTATCCAACTAAATGCCTGTGTTAGTAATGTCCATGGGCGACGAAGAACACTTACCATCAGTCATACTTTTTCTCTGAAGATTTAAAAAAGATCCGCTAGAGGAAGCATTAGGGGGAGGGGATTTAAATGATTTAATTTCTCTATTCAGTCCAGTCATTTGGTTCGAAAAAGGGCTTACCTTTATGGGTTGTGTGTGAATATGATGTGCTTTTTCCGAATGTCAATTTTGCCACTTCGTATCATTGCCGCTTGCGCTGGCGTATTGGAAAGATGGCGCATAATAGCATAAATTGACATTCGGAAAAAGCACATCACAACACACAAAAATACCAATCTTCAAAACTCCCGGAAAACTTTCCAGGTAAGCACGTTTGAATGACTGGATTGAATACTGAAATTAAAACATTTGTACCCCCCTCTAGTGTTACCTCTAGCGGATCTATTTTTTTTCAGAGGAAAATGGCTAAACAAAGAAAAACAAATATTGCCAAAAGGCTTTCGTACCTAAACGAAACGCAATGCTCTGTTAGTATTCGAGGCAGTGATACTTGTAATATAATGGTTAATCGTTTTTGGGTTTGAATTCTACGGACTCTGAAGTTTCTTAACGGGCTATTAAGAATTAATATTATCACTCGTTTCGATAAAGGAAATCCTGTATACTTAAGTTGTTCTGTTTTCGAAGGTGTGCGAAGCAACCGTCGTGGACTTAGATTCTCTTCCTCACTTTCTCACTTGCAAGTGGAGCAATGACGGATTTTTATTTTTTATGAGTGTAGGCCAATTTATGTATTTCCGCCGCCCCATGCACCTTTCTAAAATAATAATTTATCATTCATATATCATTGATTCATAGTAATGAAGGCATTGAATTAGTCACTAAGAAAGTGCGTAAAAATCAAGACTTACAATTTTTTGCGACACTTTTTAATAGCAAAACCATTTTTAATTATATCATCTTCTGAAATCTGGCGCCAGCCGCTGCTGCCGTCTGTACAGCCTATTGACAAATCCAGGACTGAAGTGGAGTCTCAAGTTCAGCCGTGAGGTAGGGTGAATAAATAGATAGATACCTCGTAACTCAATCAATTTGTATTAAAATCGATCTCATAAAACACGTGTGCTACTGTATTCCCTGCCCACTCATTCATGTCGTCGTTAGCAAGTTTACCTTGACGTCTACAAATAAATGAGCGATCGCTTCGTTCAATCACTCAATTAATAGCAGCCCACATCGGGTCAACAGTTCATTTATTGTAATGTGTATTCATAGGAATCGGACTTAGGGATACGCAAAATTTCAAAAGTATCGATACCAAAAAAGTATCGGTATACCTACAGGTATCGATACTTTTTGCGTGTCCCTAATCGGACTGTTTATGGGATGGTAGATATTTAGTAGATAACTAGATACCTCACTAACTCAGGGTTTAGAGTTCCCTGAGGAACGTTATATTATGTGTTCCCAGCTTTTACACGGAACGGATCCAAAGCGATCGATATGCGCAAGATGTTTGGCGAAGTTTTTGTCGGTAAAAAACTGTATATCAGGCTAAATATTTGCAGATCTATCAACTTAACACCTTAACTCATTCTCCATCAATCCACAATGGATTAGAGTGGGGGAAAATGCTTTAGGCCTCCTCAAGATGGGTTTAAGCCAACCCCTTAACGTTTCTTTACTTAACTTTACGTTTGTCTTTCTTCGTCTGTTGTTCTGTTTCTTCTTTCTGTGATAATCTTTTTCTATTTTTAGTTTTTTTTTCACATTTTATCTTTTTAGGGTTCCGAAGTAAAATCGGAACCATTATAGTTTCGTCATGTCCGTCTGTCCATCTGTCCGAGGCATAGCGCTGAGACCCTTAGTGCTAATTTGTAATGGATATACATATTTATTAAAACTCAAAAATCGTAGAATACAATATTGAAAAAAATTTTTAGGGTACCTCCCATACTGGTAGGCATCGGTTTTTTCGATGCGTGCGCCAAGTGTGTGGTATCTTTAAAAAAGGTTTTTCAAAAATATTATTGGCCTCCTAAGACGAAATATTTGGCATCAAAGTGCTAATTTTGTCAAGTGTCCCCCCTGCCGGCTAACCGGTTGGAGTTTGACAAGTGAAAAAAATCTTAAAAATAGGTATACATAATAAGATGAATTTACAAGGAAAACTATTACGGCTATGTTAACATAAGTAGTTAATGAGTAATAGTCGATAAACTTAGTACTTACTGCTTCGGAACCCTACATTACGCATTTGCCCGGTATTTTTATCTCTTGATTGTCTTGTTTCTGGTGTTAATTTATCGACTCGGTACTTGATTAAATAGCTACTAGCGCCCATCAATTTATCGATTCCATTCTATTCTATCAGTGACGCGTTTCCTCTAACCTATGACGTAAAAGTTACAACCGATAACATGGAGTTATGTCAGCTGGTTATCAATTTATTTGCTTTACATTCGTGATTCGTGTTTAGTGAATAAAGGGCATTGAACCTAGTTGCCTAGTTCCTAGTTGGCATACCTACAAGTTCGCCATTTTGAAAAAACCTCGTTTCGGCGGCCAGTGATGAAACATGTGCCAATAGACGGAGTAAGTGATTACAATCAAAAAGTACCTACTCAGTGATTAAGTGTCGTAAATGATAATTTCAACTCAAATACCTCAGAAAATATAAATCACTTACGACATTTCATCGCTGAATACTTTTTGATTGTATTGGTACGTATACTTGGTACGTATGCCAGGTTCCATACAAAAATGTTCGAACTCCTTTATTTATATTATAAAATCAGAGGGTTTCCATAACAAAGTATAATATATTTTTGAGTTAGATTAGCGAATAAACAAATTGGTCGTTGCTCAATGATTATGTTGCTAATAATGCGTTTCACGTAAGACCTCTCCACGTTAGCGTAATAATAGCACGGTAATGATAATATCTTTACCGTGCTATTAGCATAATATGATATAAAAACTTTACATTTGGATGGCAAGCTTTGAAGAGGTACCCGAAGATGGATCACGTGAATTTTTTTTTTTTGATCAATCATAGCCCCATTGACGTTGATCTAAAGTGCCGTCACGTGATACGTCTTCAGGTACCTCTTCGAAGTTTGCTGTCCAGCGAGCCTATAGGTACTTTTATAAAACCCAACTTTTATAAAACCATTCTTGTTTCAGGCAATTCATTTCTCGGGCTTTAAACGACGTATGATTGGCTAAAAAGTGTCACGTGACCGCTTTCGTAACACTAATTTGACGTTTACACTAGAAATTGGCTCAAATTAAGAGTTCATAATAGACCGCCAGGTCACAGACTTGAAAAAAGAACAGACGTCACCTTGTCTTATCGAGAGTGATGCCACCCGCTTACCATGTGTGCGTAATTTTTAGTTGTGCTGCCGACGCGGTAATGGCGGCCGATTAATAACAGGTGTCAATGTATGCGTGTGATACTTGTAGGTACGAATAGAGGAGTTGGTATTACTATGGGTGCTTCACTGAATTTGTTGCTGACAATCCGTCTGTTTTTTTTAAGTCTGTGGTCCAGGTATATAAAAAGTTCTTGGTTTGACTATTACAAGAAACATACATAGGTAAAGATAACTTTACCTAGTCACAAAGTTTTCAATGTTATCTAAGATGACTGATATAGGTAGCAACAGCATTATAAAACGTTGATTTGATATGGAAAATCACATTCGTTTCCTTTACTGCCGAGTGCCGGTTTGGAACAATGAGACATTAAAGAGTAGCTTGTGACTCTTGCGAGCCAGTCAAATATTTATTTCCTATTTTTCTGTGAGAGTTATTTTGAGTGTGGCTTGGCTATAATAAAGATAATTGTTTTAAAAGTGGCATTAATAATTATAAATTAAATTGAATACTAAAATGTTTTTTTTTTCAATCTTCTGCTTTTGCTGCTCAGTAGCGCCATCTATATTTCTGTAGAATAAACTTTTGGAAAAATTTAAATAAAATAAAATAGGTGCTGAACTGAACAGTTCTGTATTTTGAGTTTTTTAATTAAACAGCCGGCAAACGAACGAGCACACTCGTCAGCCGTCATCTGCTTGTAAGTGGTAACAGTCGCCCATGGACATCAGAAACACCTGTCATCACCGGCCACGAAAGAAGAATTAAGATACTGTCAATACCAGCAATAATATCAATTATTAATTACCTAATAATAGTATAAATATATAATCCTTGCTCGAAACTCTACCACCAAGACACCAAACAGGGGGCCAACTTCTGTCGCCTTCAACACCATGGTCTGCCGCACGGGATTAGGGTCGGTATTTTATCTTATAATGCCTCAACAAAAAAGTAGTAAAATACCCATTTAAACTAAAAATGTTACCAATTCGCTATGATAAAACTGTATTTTCATATTTCATTTCAAAACAATACAATATTTTTCCACTGATTGTAATCAATACTGGCCGTAAAATTGCACGTGGATTTCTATGAAACGTGATAAAAATTAAGTAGGATCTTTACCCTAGACAGTGTTCGAAGTGCACGGAATAGTAATGAGGATAACGCTATGAAAATTGTTACAGAGTAATAATGAAAGACCGTCTTTATTGTGCACGATCACGCTCCATTATCGTGGCATTTTAATGCAACTTTTTTGTCATACTGCACTTGTACTCAATAACTCATCTATACTTTTATAGAATAGAAGCGCTCGTAGCCCGGTGTGTCTATAAGTACTAGGTACTTAGATACTGTCACAAATCAAATTCATAAAAATTCCACGGTGAATTCATTAAGAATTAATCTGCGGTGAAATTATTATGGTAAAATTAGTAAGTGGGTTGCCTTGGTTCTATTATTGATAATTTAATCATGAGAAAAGGGTAAGGTAAAGTTTATGTAAGTAATGTTTGAATAAGTAAAGGAAATTTAACCTAAGCTTTCCTAAAATACAAAAGAGCAATCTTTCAGAAAAAAAGGCAATTAAAGCGTTGTTGTGAAAATTTCTAATTGTGCTATAAAATTCTATAAATAATAAATATTGAGCCATACAAGTTTGGTGCCGTCGACTTTATTCACCTGAGTTAATTCACCCAGGTGTCTTAAGTCTACTTTTAGTGTACTTTATTCACCTATGCACCCAGGTGATTTAAGTCTACTGATCGAGGTGAATTGATAAGTAGACTCAATTCATCTATCATTTTAGTCAATGCAATTAGTGATGTTGGAAAGGTATTCCGATTAGATTTTGCGTAACAATCGATTTTATTTATGAAGAAGTTTGCTTTAGATTTTGTTGGCAAGTATTCAAGATCTGCCGAGGGTAAGAGACTAAGAGATCATAGCATGACAATATTTCAGTTTAGAAACTGCGATATTCAAAATATGTACGAGTCTTCAAAACACTCGTTAAACAATATCGTACACAACACATCTAACGAATGTACTCGATCGTGTCGCCCTCGCAACAGTATGTCGGCCTTGAGACTGTAGAAAGCACACATACATGATAGTATGTGACGTAAACCTCACAGAGAGCGGGCTTCATACAAACAAAGCCTAAGGTAATAAAAAAACCCAGAAGAACGGTGCAGCGCCCGCTGGCGTGGGTATGTATGTTTTTTGTAAATTAGTAACATATCAAGTCGATATAACTTTACGTTTGCGAGCAAGCGTAAACATTGGTGTATTTTATCAGTTTTTGAAAAAACTACATACCTTATATTGATTTTTGTCATGAACTCCCTAATGAATTCTAGACTATCAGTCATACACTAGAAAACTCTGTTACCATGAAAACATGTCAATTGTTTTTATATTCCATGTTTCGATAAATTAGGTATGTTTCGATAAAAATATTTGGCTATCCAAATGTTCAAGAAATATGTTAAATCTCAGCTAGTAGGCAAGGGATACTATGGTATAAATGAATATATTAATGACAAAGACGCCTGAAAATTAATGCCGCATCCAGTTCTGCGTGGGTAAGATCATATTACATATGTAACTTCTTATTATTTTTAAAGATGTGCTGAGGAGTTTCTTTAGGTTTTTCTTCTCCTCCATGACTAATCACCTTTCCGAAAAGCCAAAAAATGACGTGCATAAGTGTATCAGTGATACCTATATGAATAAATTATTTTGAATTTGAACTTAGGATATTCACTGGGAACCTAATGACTAAGGGTAATCGCGTAGGCAGATTAATATTGTTTGTATGAAGATTTCTCTCTGTGCGACTCTTTACTCGTGTGAAGCAAGTCTCTGTCAACATACTCAAGTAAACATACTTGGATTTTCTACAACGAACCTGTGTCACTTTGAGCTACACACTTCAATGACTTCGGTCTTAAGTCTTATCTTTGACTTCCTTTTCCTTCTGTGTTTATGTATGTATGTAAATAGTAGATGGTAAACTTGGTTGGTAATTAGAAAAAGAGAATAAGGTGGTAGATATTTTAAATACTTGAAATGATTGAAACTATTGAAAGATACCCAAGCAAAAGATTCCTTCTGATGTATTCCCGGAGCGCTATGCGTGGGTCTTCTTACTGATAGTAACTTACTTCACTATCAAAAGTGCAAAAAGAGTTCTTGTTCAGGGCCGGAGTCGCGGCGTTGACTTAGCAACTCCTCTGGTGTTGCTCGAGTCAAAAGGAAAAGCTGAACACTTACCATTAGGTAGCCCATCTACTTCTTCGGTTATCCTTCTGGCTTTAAAAAAAAGGACTGGATCAGGACTGCTAGTGGCAGATTTTATACAAGCTATTTCAGAGGACATGTTGATCGTTTTCGAAGCTTGTTTGCGCTGGAACAGCATTTACCCCCAATCTTAGTTCTAAGGAGTAAAGAGAGAGTAGGGTTGAATTAAAGCTCGCTAAACGATCTATTGTAGGTAAGTGAAATTAGAAGTGAAAAGTAAGAACAAGAAATGAAGGGAAAGAAAAGAAAAGTCAAGGTGTACTTTGATAACACTTTATTTACATACACTTTAAATAACATGGAATTTTCTTACCACTTAAAATGATTTAAAGTCCACTTACATGTATAATAGGTAGGTTTTGGTTTAAGTGAATATATCTAATATTTACGTCATACCTACCTATAGAACTTACTTTTTGTTTACCTTAGTGGACTATTAATAGCGCAAATCCAATTGCTATTGTCATGATTTTCAAAATTAATTGTATCTGATTTGACTTCCGACGACAATTGTCATTAAACATGGCGGAAAATAAATACGAACGGAAACGGATGTTGGGTAGTGTTCGAAAAGAATTAAGAGTTCACGTGGTGTTGAGTTCTTTTAGTCTCGTCACTTAGATTCGAGCATTAGAACCGAGAGGTTGTCTCCCTCCTGGAACCATTATTGTGCAATAGTTGTGAGAGTTATACTTACGAGAATTATAATACCTAAGCACGAAATATTGTGAGCAAGAAATATAAGTGTGAGTGTTAATCAAGGTGTTTCATTTTACTATTACTTACTATTTCATTTATTAGGTACATAATTTAAATTAAACCCAAATATTTCTGCGCTGAGATGAAAATGGCTGCTTTTTCATGCAAGGCAACGCTAATTTATACACTTCGTAATTAATTACGTAAGCGTCTGATAAGATTACGCTCACAAAGGCTACACTACATTTGAAGTCATTAGAAAAATTGTGTACTTACTTAGATTTTATTCTTATTTCTTTTGCACGTGTGAAGATGAATGGGTAATGGAATAACGCAGTGCATTTGACATTATCTTTAACAATATGAGAAACATTTTTTTAATGTAAATAGCTGATAAACGAGTACTTAGTCGAGTTACCTGATTGTAAATGCTATACCTACTCAACCTGTGACCCACCGGGCTTTTGTGGTGACACCATCGTGACAACACCGCGATAATTAACGCAAGTGATAATTAACGTACGAATTATCACTTGCTTCGGTGAAGGAAAACATCGTGAGGAAACCTACCTGCACACCGGAGAGTTCTCCATAATGTTCTCAAAGGTGTGTGAAGTCTACTGATCCGCACTTGGCCAGTGTTGTAGACTATGGCCTGTTCCCCTCACATTGTGAGAGGAGACCCCGAGCCCAGCGGGACAAGAAAGGGTTGTTGCTTTCCTTTGCTCCTTTGATCACAACTGGTCTAACTCATCCTGAGCCTCAAGGCCCGTAATACCAAAGGCATAATTGATACGTTGGCTATTAAAAAGGTATTGAAATTTAGTATACCGATTGCAACTGAAACATGATAAAAACCTTTCATTTAATTTAAATCTACTCGGTTGGTAGGGCACCGATTCATTCGCGGAAAGAAAGAAAGAAATAGGTATTGGCTCTCATAGCCCCCGCCGAAATAAGACGGGCCGTTTTTCGGCTGACTCAGGTAAGAGGGTGGTAATCGTAGATTACCCATGGTGGTAAGGTACCTAACTAGCAAAGCTACTTCTAAAATTGAGTATATAGAACATTATAGTATGTACTTCAATGAATTGTGAATATTAAATACATTACGCCACTATTTTGTCGGAGTTCTCAAGGCGAACCGTATGAAGAGTCTACACCTATTAAAACATTCAATGGGTAATTTCCACTAATCTCTGTAACATACTATACCTTTATATCTGTCTAGGTTATCCTAATTGACATGCCAATCATAAATCATAATAGACTAGAGAATCGACAACAGCGCCACGGATTGGATGAGAAACTAAATTGTGTTACTTGTATTGGATTAGTTTTGACACAGTTCCAACAATTACAGTAAGTTCCGTGATCCGTCACAGAAGACTAGTACATAATTATTGTAGTTTCTTGGAAATACTACGATAAAATATGTGTAAATGAAAACGTTACGTTAAATTATTATAAACTAAGAAATCGCCCTCGTTTCGCTTCGGGAAAAATATAAAAAAAAAATATAGCCTATGTCACCCGGGGATAGTGTAGCTACCCAACAGTGAAAGAATTTTTCAAATCGATTGGGTAGTTTCGGAGCCTATTCTATGTAAACAAAGAATCAAATATTTCGTCTTTATAATATTAGTACCTATAGATAATTAATATATTAATACAAATAAATGTATTAAGCATGATTTCATTAATATAAAAAATGCGTTCATATTTTATAATCGTTTGTAAGGAGGAAACTCCAGTCGTGCGTCTGAGCTGACACACATTTTTTTTTTGTCTGAACGTGACTTAATCGAGAGTGTTCTTAGTTATGTTTAGTGTAAATCAAACTCCTGACAGTTTGTTTTTTTTTATTTAAATTTAAGATTATTGTTAAATTCTGTGGTGATTTGAGTTCCGTTTATTTCAGCTCCGTTTTTGTGAAAACACATCTTATTGGGCCAATAGCTTCAAGGCCGTTGATGTTTCTTTAGCACACGCCGTACCATATGTTTTACTTTAAATACATACAATTTTAACGCAACATTTAATTATAATAGGTGTTTTTCTCTGCAGCTACTTAACCTAGAAACGGCCCTCTCATGACATAAGTTTTTAGTATTATTATTCTCATTTCAACTCATTTTCTTTTTATTAATTGTTATTATAGCTTTTTAGAATAACAATTACACATGGTAATTACACAATTACACATCAATTTGCTGGATATTTTTTAAAATATATTGTCTACTAAAATATATAATAAAACTTTCGAAAAGTTACGCATCCCTGCATTTCATAATGACGTTGCATTGGTTTTGTTTACATTTCGTATCACTTCTCGTTGGCTGTACTATAGTAAATATTGTTGCGATCATCTGTCCTCAGGGATGGAAACACATCTGTGATGAGCTTCGAGTGGGACAATATTTGCTGTACCTAGGTACTAACCTACGCTAGCAGTCCTGACTTCCACAGCCCTCTATTCTTATTAACACCTACTGCTATCAGGATTGGCGGACTTCATATAGTACCTTGAGTAAGTACAGTCGGCCAAAGAATTAGGTAAGGCATGAAACAAAAACATTGAAGCCCCCCGAAATGAGAAAAGCTACAGGAATTCAAAACAGAATGGGTTAGGTTAGGTTAGGCTCGGTTCGTATAATTTTTTTTTCACGCGGAAATACGGCTTAATATTACATAATATTTGTATTATTATCAATGTAAAATGCTACGATTTAACCACAGATCAATGATTTAACATTGATAATAACACAAAAATTCTGTAACATTTTGTTTCATGCCCTGCATACCTTAATCTTTTGCCGACTGTTCATGGAGAACATTAGTTTCCTCACGATGTTTCCGTGCGCGTCATAGCATTCAGTCATTTAAATCACACAGTCATACGAATTGCTAATTTGCTTTGTAAATACAGCAGTGATAGCCTAGTGGTTAGAACGTTGGTCTCCCGAACGCGGGGGCCCGGGTTCAAATCCTGGCACGCACCTCTAATTTTCAAATATTATGTGCGTATTACAAGTTAATTATCACTTGCTTCGGTGAAGGAAAACATCGTGAGGAAACCTGCACACCTGAGAGTTCTCCATAATGTTCTCAAAGGTGTGTGAAGTCTACCGATCCGTACTTGGCCAGCGTGGTAGACTATGGCCTGTCTGTACCCCTCACATTGTGAGCGGGGACCCCGAGCCCAGCAGTGGGACAATTATGGGTTGTTGCTTTGCTTTTGCTTTGCTTTTGTAAATACAAACCTTACACTTGTTTCATAAGGTTTATTTACATTGATGATTAAATATCTACTTAATGTAACGTAGTTTATGCAGGTACATTCTGGAATGATTGTCGAGAGTAGGTATACCTGATGGCGGAATATTTTTAATTAGGTGTATTCAGAGAAGTTAAAAAGTAATTAAGAGAGCAATTAAAAGACAAAATTCCGGTTTATGATATACCTATGCTACTTCTGTATCGTGTTTTAGTTGTTTTATTACATGAAAAACATTGAAGTATAATGTCATAGAACAGACATCTCAAACAAAATGTGTGTCCCGCCCGGGAGGTTCGATTTTCAAAACTAAGCCCCGGTTCTCCTTTCAAAATCGAACGAATCCATTGAAGATTGAAGCCACGTGGCGTCAATGCATTGTGGTACATGGTGTTCGCGGTGTCGGTTCTATCATCCATCCATCCATCAGCCCTTGGAGGTCCACTGCTGGACATAGGCCTCCCCTAACTTTCGCCACTCTGACCGATCCTGAGCCTTCTGAATCCAGCGGATGCCCGCTGTCTTCTTCAGGTCGTCAGTCCACCTGGTCGGGGGGCGTCCTATGCTCCTTTTTCCAGACGTGGGCGTCATTCGAGGACCTTTCTTTCCCAATGGTTATCGGTCCTTCGCACTATGTGGCCAGCCCATTGCCACTTCAGCCAGCTTATTCTTTGAGCTATGTCGGTTACCCTTGTTCGTTTACGGATCTCCTCATTCTATACGCTAATAAGTAATACTTCAATGATCAAAAATTAATAGTTCAATATTTGTATTTCCATAGCATAGGATTCCGTATCCAAAAAGTGCCAACGAGAACCTATTCATAAGACTCCGCTGTCCGTATACTTATATACTATAGATATGTGACAGGAGACTTAAACTTCGTTTTGGGACAAATATTGCAAATGCTAATATACGAAATGCAAAAAGCAAGCTTTTTGTCACGTAAGTTGTTAAAAGTGTTTTATAGGTATTATAAGGAATTAGGTTAACATTAACAAAACACGCTAATGATGTAATTGAACACGCTTGCAGCTCACAAACAAAATAAAAACAAAACAATATTTTTTTTCACTCGCATTCTCGTACGTTGAACCTACGAGTATAACTACTTTGACAATACAACCTGAATAACATATCGTAAAAAATATTTGCATGTTAGGGAACATACCAAAACCACGTGACCCATTTTTTCCAACTTTTTACCCCCCTCCCCCCCCTTCGTGACCATCCGTAGTATATGACAAGACCCCCTCCCTCCCCCCCTAGTTTTCACGTGGTAATTTATAAATAAGGTTTTCAATATTTTTTTGCAAACAAATTAAAAAAATAATAATTTCGCTTATATTTTGGCGACTTCGTTCCATCCGGGTGTCCCTTGAAACCTTTTAATTTTTTTTTTGAACATGGCTCTCATTTCACATTTAAGTTTTTGATGAGATACATAACATAATGGTTACTATACCCATTAATTGTCGCTGCGAAATTATTTCATTTCATATCACACGTCTCCTGTGTTGTCACGGTAATTGCTCGTGGCTATCGAGTGATGCTCAACGGTGTTTGTAGGTGTTTTGCATGTCTTTAACAATGTTCCTTCAAGTGATATTTATCTTATCATTTAGAGGCATTTTAAGTAGAAAGAAATTATTAAAACTTTCCGTACTTACACCTACATAGCTATAAATATCTATTTCCTATAATAATTATAATTTGCCCTTGACTCACGAGTTATTTAGGAAACAGGTAGGTAGGTACACTATAAATTATACTTGGCTTTCTCTAATTTACCTTGAAAATCAAAGCAATTTATGTCGATCTTACTAAACTTATAGAACATGAAACATTACAAGTTGCATCATATTTTAGCACTTCAATGTTATTTTAGTGCGAATTTGTGACGAAAAATAATATGACGTTAGCATCATAGATGGTCAACCACTGTCTCTCCACTTGCAGCTCTATTCTTCAGAGTCTATTCTTACTCTGCGAGTCTGAGACCTGCAGCGATTTAAAGAGGAAAATAATGCTCCTTTTGATCCTCCATGCTTTTAATCAATTAACTGCCATGGACGACGTTCTTTCCGCCACAATTTAGCACATAATTACAGAGCAAAACATACAATATTTGGATACGCAGAATACCATACCTAATACTATAAAGTCACGCACCATGCCTGAAGGATTAATTGTTTTATTTACAACTTTATAACTAGTGAGAAATAAGACACAGTATGGACCGTCTGTGACAAATGATAATATGGCGCGTACTGTCCACTTGTTTGTTGTAAGTAAATATTAGTGCAATGACCAAATTGGCCATTCGCAACTTACGTGGCGTGAGATCGCATGATCAGCTCTGACGTGTTTCGGCGGTACTTTAAGTATACGAGTAAATTCTTGATAAAACGAGACACCTATTGTATTTGCATTAGACAATTTTATTGTATGCTCAGGCGACTTACAAAAATCTTTGTTAATTTTATTGCACATAATACAGTTACAAATAATGACAGCACAGTTATCACTAGTGTTCAAGTTAGGTTAAGTTAGGTTCCCGCCTTGTCGTAGCGGGGGTGCTTAGTAACCGTGGACTGGTCACCCACGGTGAAGCCAAGAGGCAACCAGGGTCGGCCTGTTTGGGCCGCCCCGGCTGGCCCGAGGAGGGCGCTCCCAGCGGGCTGAACAAGTCCGCTGCGGACGCGCTTGGAGGTGGGACTGCAGAAGAAGAGGAGTGCCGGTATTACGGTGCGCCGTTCTCCCTATCTTCTGCGGCCGTGGAGGGATCGCAGGGGGAGAGGCGTGTTGGTATTGCGGTGCGCCACTCTCCCTACCCCCTGCGAGCTGGCGGGGTCGTTCCGTCGAAACGGCACTGGTGGGGCCGCAGAGGAAGAGGCATGTCGGTATTACGGTGCGCCGCTTGCCCTATCCTCTGCGGCCGAGGTGTGATCGGTGGAAGAACCACAGACTTATTAGTTGTACATGTACGAAGCCGAGGTATGTCGCTAGTAATAAGTGTGTACCAAATACATCTATTATCCAGTATGTATTGGTCAGTAAATATGTTTACAAAAGCCTTTAATCAATTTAAATTAAACTGTTAATTCTTTATGCTACAAAACACAAAATAAATCTGGCTCATTCAGGATTAACGTCCATCATTGGAGCAAACAACTTACTGTAATTTTATGTTTGAATACAATTCCATTCGATTCCATGCTTAATACAAAGTAATTATATTTACTGAATTATTTATTTATTTAGGTACATTACAATGTACCTATGTACAATCAAACTCACAAATTCCGAGTGGTATACTCTCCCAGTCAACAATAAGTGAAGAGGTGTGTTTCCAAATAAATTAAACGATCATACAGGACATTTGACCCACCATCAGCCAATTCTACATTAGTAACACGAAATATAAGCCGCCAGCCAAAAAGAATGAGGGGTTTCCGCACTACCTACATTATCAACTTGAGGCAAAACAAAAGAAACGACAAACAAATCATCATAAATGAGATCTGTGTGTGTACAGACAATCAAAATAAATCTGTGTGAATACACAAACCACAGAGTTAAAATATTTTATGTTATCCTTACAATAAATTCTATAACAACCTGGGTGGGAAGTCTGTTTGAAAGCATTGCAAAACCCCGCAGGCGAACGCTAATGTCGCCTTACGTAATACAAAAAGGTTTTCAGCTAGGGCTGCCACATGGCACAGAGGGATAATACAATATTTTTTTTTGGAAATAGCCGGCAAACGATATTTTTTTTCGAATGAGTAGTTGCGCTGACGATCCACGTGATGGTAAGTGGCTATCGTCGCCTGTTAACAGCAGTAACACCAAAGAAGAGGGAAGAAATAGAAAGAATTATTCGTTCTTCTTTATCTCTATTCCACTTAAGGACTTACTGAAAGAGATTTCTTATGTGGAATAAGTAGTGCCCCTGGTACAAACTATTTAATAAATTTTTATATCCTGTAAAACTAAATGTTATTGTATGCAAAAAATAAATAAATAAAATTTTAAGTTAATGCTTGACTACAAACCCACTTGTTGATGAGTGGTGATTTACTTGGGTGGTAAAGTGCTCTAACTTAGTAAAAGCCTATTCACCCCTGCCTTGAAGACATTATTTATTTATTTATTTATTTAAACTTTATTGCATTCATACACTGAATTACAATGGGCGGAGAGCCAAGTGGCATTTTCTACCAGTCAACCCTGGTGATGATGAAAAATTGTCTTAAGGTGCAACAAATGTAAACACGTTGCTATGAATAAGCACTGTGCAGAGATCCTACACATTACACTGTTAAAAAAAAAATTTATACATACATAAATACATAAAATCATACATACATAGATATATACATATATATAATATATATATATATATATAAATATATATACATATAAATAAAAAAAACATACAATACATAATATCACCTATTAAGACATCCACATGAATATTATATAATCAAACGGAAAAAACATGTACCTAAAAATAAGTAATAATAGAAGGTATTTTATACATTGGCAATGGTTTTAGTTGGCAAGAGAGGTTATGTGATACAAAAAACTCACAGACAGTATAATCTAACATACTAAGTATAACAATAGAGTGGTATATTTCGTGTATAAATATCTTAAAGTTTTTTTTTAATATAATTGGAAAAAGTAGTTTCGTTACAACCCTATTTTTATAGCATTCCGTCAGAAGTCGGTGTTGAAAACCCTCGTGTTAAGAAAACGTCGTGCCACGTGGTTATACAGATCATATTCACGTGGCAATGGGCGAGGGGCGACAATATTGCAGGTTATACCTCTTACTGACAGTGAAATGACACTAAGAACTCAACTTGAGCAGTAATGTGCACGGTTTGCCTTTAAAAAAGAAAATTGCCTTTTTCGCAGAACTTCGAATAAGATTAAGAATATTTTCCGAAGTCAAATTACTTTTTTGTACTCGACGTGCATAACGATTTATACATAAAAATTATTTTTATCGAGTAATATGCTTGGTCTCGCTTTACAAGACCTAATTTTTAATGTACAGTACGACAAAACAAAAAAAAAAGCTAAAAATAATAAATAAATAAAAATTATGGACTTCAAAAAAGTTAACTAAAAGGGGCCTAAAATGTTTTAGGGTTCGTTTCTAGCATGTCTGGCAATTTTGCATACCATACAAACTACTTGCACGTAAGGTTAGATAAGTACTTTTTAGGGTTCCGTAGTTAAAACGTAGCCCTTATATTTTCGTCATGTCCGTCCGTCTGTCCGTCCACAGCATAGTAGACCTGCAATGAGCTGTAGTGCTACAAATCTGCAATTTGGCATATTATTACCTGCACATTTATTAAAACGGGAAAAAAGAAACTATTAAAACTATTCTATTAATCGAGTAATAATACTACTACTGAACTTTGAACTTACTACTACTTACTACTTTGAACTTACTAGGTACTTCTGAATCCTACATTGTGCGTGGCCTGACACTTTGCCCGGTTTTTAACGCTGCCGTCCACCAGTCAATCGTGGTTAGATGTGGAATGCGCTAAGATAAACACCTATCTATCTATGATAAGCTGAGTAAGTATCATAATAATTCTGTCATTAGACGCGGAAGTAATTTATTGGTGCAGAATGGCTTTTTGTCTTTGGTACGTCATTAATAAATCGGTTAGTAAAAACTAATCTAATTTAATTAAGCTTTGTTAATTACATTTTTGAGTAACATGACCTCCCTGTAGGTCAATGAAACTATCTTACAATGTATTTATTTATACTCTTTATTGTACACCAGAGTACAATAGAGTACAAAATAGTGTGCAAAATACTGCATAATTGTACAAAATAGAGATAATACAAAAGGCGGTCTTATCGCTAAAAAGCGATATAATACAATGTGGCAAAAATTTCTTGATCGCTTTCGTGCTTCGGAGGGCACGTAAGATAATTAAATGTTTTGTATTGTAATTTACTAGGTACATTATGTTAACATTGTACTGACACTTCATTCTATATTTAACTGCAAGCGCAGTAAATTTACCTGTTGAAGTCTGCCACGCTATTATGTTCGTATTTGTTTTGTATTCCATTATCAGTCAATTGTGAATACGATAGATGTAAAGGTGTTCCGTAGCTTTTGAAAGCAGTAGAAGTTACTTTTCAGACATTAGGTATTATGCTACAAATTTACAAAACATTTATACAAACCAGCTTATTTATCAAGCTAAGCTGATATTTTATATTTGGAATACTGATTGAAAAGATTATTTATCATGTTATGAAACATGAACTTCATTTGACTATTTTTTCTAATGGCGAACCTAATTTTTATAATGTTATTTAAATCCTTAATCAACGGCAACCCATCGGGGGCACTTTAAGTATAATAATGTCCAATGTCCATAGACGTTGAATAGAGACCATGCCTCGGTAAAAGGAGCACAGGACGCCTCCCGAAAAGGGGGACCGACGACATGATGAAGACAGCGGGTATTCGCTGGATTCAGAAGGCTCAGCATCGGTCAGAGTGGCGCTGGTTAGGGGAGGCCTATGTCCAGCAGTGGATTTTTTATCCCGGTCCAGCACTTTTTATCCCGGAAAATTAAAAGGTTTGTATGGAAAAATTTTAAAACATCAACCGATGCAACAAAATATGTTCCTTGCTTAAATTGATGGAACATAATTACGTTTTTCAAGTTTTCAAAATTTTGCAAGAAAAAGAAAAAAAATTCAAATTAATGTGAATATTGCTTATTTTTCAAAACCCGCTCCTAGAGGAATTCTTTGTGATTGTATCGTGTGTTTCAGTATATCAGTTACTAAATATAAGTATTTCAATATAAATTCACCGTTTTTTAAATTTCCTTCGGTAAGAGGTAGACCAGGTAATAAGATAAAACAATTTTCGTATGCGAAGCTGCGGGCAACAGCTAGTAGCATATTATGTATAATAACCAAAGATGTTATAAATACAGATACGTTATGCCCTTACAAATCGACCGAAAAATCTGTTCCGACCGAGCTATAACACACACACGTTTATCTTTTGTTTGCCTACACCAATCACTAGTACATTGGCAAATTATGTAAAAAGGATGGCATTACTAACACCATAATAGTGAAAAAGACAGGTAGTGTTTGTCGCTCGCGTCAATCTATATAGGCTACGGTCTTTATCGCTCTCGCGTCAAAACTAGATCGCTATCTCTTTCTTCATCTGAATATGGCGTCTTTGCATGAGTTATTAGATTGTTTAGAAAAATAATTGAAATAGACTAAATAATCTAAGTATCTTAGCGTACTCAAATGTGGTATGAGATTCCTTGTGTTTTGTTGACCTTGGAGTCATAATTGGTGCACTTTCGAAACACACACGATGGCATTTTGATTTATTTTCGTAAGGACGTATGAACCTACGATGCGCCACGCTCGTGATTGCGCTCGACGCAGACTAATCACAAGAGTTCCCAATTGGGAACTTTTTGAGTTTCACAACGCGCGCGGTTATAACGTATCTGCCTCTTCTTAATATATAATATCTTTGATAATAACTATGACGTGCGGAATTTTGAAACTGATAAAGTCGTGTACATTTTCGGCGTGTGATAAGTGTTATCACTTACACATACGACGTATAATATAATTAGACAACTGCGTTCTTGCTCTCAATAGCCCACTCACTTCACGATGATGAAACTGATGTGATGAAGGCCATCAACCTACCAAGCCACTATTTGAAGCGCGTATTATTTAATATTAAGAATGTTTTATTATGATACCCATACCTACTTACGGACTTATTTAAGTTTAAGAAATATACATAATATCGAAAGCAGGTAGGTATGTTAGAAACTTATTCTTTGAGTGGTTTCATTTTAAAACAAAATTATGATACGGACTCTTTGGTATTACGTTGTTGCAATTTACAAGGATATAAAATGCGATTAATTGTAAGGTAAAAATATTTACATATAGTACATAGTACCACACATACACACACTAAAATGCACTAACGTAAGCACTTTCACACATTGTATTTTGTAAACACTTATGTACTTATACGTACATCTACAATAGAGTAATCTAGACTCTTTCGCTCACACACGCTCAAAACATAAAGTTGCAATAGGGAAGGGACGAAATAATAATAATAACAATATTAACCCTTTGCACTCGAGAGGTGAGTCTTGCTCACCACTTTGTTTGGTGCGGAAATTCGATGATCAATTACCAAATAAATAAACAAAGTAGTTTACACAGCGTATCCCGCACCAAATATCTTACGTTACTTATTTGGCCTACTCAAACACCTTAATTTTATTAGATTAAATTTTTATTTTGTAAATTGTGTTTTCATTTTGTTTTGTTTAGTAGTTTTAACATACGTGTACCTGTGTGCTTCATTTCATAAAAATCCTTTCAGTAGTTTTCGCGTGAAATAGTAACAAATATCCACATTCCATATATCTTCAGAAGCTTTCATATTTATGATTAGATTTATGCCATGTGTTAGGTTAATAACTTATGGGGTTGTTTTTTGATTGTATGAAAGGTGACACCACAAGCAAAGCTACGCGAACCCGGGATCACCCTGAAAACCAGCGGTCGTAGTTTTACTGCGGCCATTGCTGAGTGCGGTCCCTTTTCATACAGTTTGACTGCAACACAATACTATCATAGCTGCATAGTTGTTTAAGTTTTTTATTTATTTATTTTATTTTTCTTTTCCTTGTTGTTGCAGCATCTTATGAAATAAAAATATTCTATTCTATTCTATTCTATTTAATTTTATAGTAATAAAGGATATCGTGAAGAAAGTTATGTACACCAGTAACCAGTAGTTACCTAGTTACTTCAATAAATAGAAATTTGCGCAAAATAGCTGCATGCTGGCTGATCGCTATCGAAGCATTACCTCCATCAAACGTCCCGTCTGAAATGAATTGCCCAATTTTCCAGGTCGAGTAGCAACCTTTCCATATTTAAATCGAGCATTTATTCGTCCAGGAATTCTGATATGACGTAGGTAGATGCTTTTATTGTTTACCTTCAAAAGAAAAATTGCGATTGTTGTCGTTTTATTGATTATCGTTGAGAAATCTTTTAAACGCACCCTGCATCTACTTTATTAAGGATCGCATTAGGAACACATCTACATTTCTAACAGTATTTTATAACGTTCTAAGGATAACTTATAAACGAACCATAAAGATTTTTTGAATTCTTGTCCCCCTAACAATGTACTAATTTTTTGGGTTAAATCATGGCAGTTACACTATAACCAAGTCAGCAAAGAGTACTGAAACACTACATTTTTCAGCACGGAGTATTATAAAAAGTCAGTAAACTCTCTTAGGTTTCTATATCCTTTGCCTTGGTTGTTTTAGGAGCGCCACTAGGACTGGACTTTGCCTTGAGTTTGTCATAAAGATGCTCTTCAGGATTTATGGCTCAGTAATTGGAACGTCTTTCTCTTGCATGGGATTTCCTCTATTTTGTCAAATTTACCTTACTGTTAACCTGCCTATAAAAATAAATTATCAGTCGATTCGGTGAGGTAAACATCGTAAGGTAAACCTGACTTTCCTATAACGTTTTTTTTGTATTCAAAGATCTGTCTGCGTAAAGCTGTAAAGGGCGCTAATGCTAACAGAACTGTCTATTCGAAAGTTTTTAAAAGTGTCTGAAGTCTGTTACAGTGACAACGGTCATGTGAGTTGTGATCCTACTTCCCTACTAATAAGATATTATAGATGTAAATGTCTGTGACGATGTATGAATGTTTGATACTCTTTCATTCAAATTATTGAACAGATTTTCGTGAATATAGCACTCAGGTACACCATGATCTACAATAGGTTATAGGGTACTTATTTTCCCAGAAAACGTGGCAAAAATAAAACCACTCGTATTATGTACAGACACTTACTACGAGCTTTTCGCCGAGAAAACTCCAACTTACCTACTAGGCAGTGCCGTGCCTAGGCCTTCAGAACAAGGCAAGCCCAGTTGTGTCGTACAACCCAGGATCTTGGGATCTTTGGCCTGATAACACAGAACACTCCATTCCATACGCATAATATTTACCAACAAATAATATGAGTGTTAACAGCTGCAGAGTGATTATAGTAAAGCAATGATAGTAAGATGGGCTTTTCGGCTTGTATGGCTGTACCGCCACTGCTATTAGGGAGGGTTGTGGATAATGATCATAATCCATCCATCCATCAGCCCTTGGAGATCCACTGCTGGACATAGGCCTCCCCTAACTTGCACCACTCTGACCGGTCCTGAGACTTCTGAATCCAGCGGATGCCCGCTGTCTTCTTCAGGTCGTCAGTCCACCTGGTCGGGGCGCGTCCTATGCTCCTTTTCCGAGACTTGGACGCCATTCGAGGACCTTCCTTCCCCAACGGTTATCGGTCCTTCACACTCAGGTCAGCCCATTGCCACTTCAGGCGGCTAATTCTTTGAGCTATGTCGGTTACCCTTGTTCGTCTACGGATCTCTTCATTTCTGATGCGATTATGTAGAGAAATACCGAGCGTAGCTCTCTCCATAGCCCGCTGCGCTACTCTGAGTTAGTTGTGTATTAGGCCAATAGTAAATGATCATAGTGAAATAAATATTTTATGTCCGTAAATACCCCTGAACTACAGGTATCAGGTTCTGCCCTTGCCGATATGAAGAATTTCAATGTTGCGAGGTGAATACACACACTAAGATAAAGATGTGTAACAGTTGGTTTACATGCGGGGCTTCTTGAAAACTTATCAATTTTATCTTTACACTAGCTGTTGCCCGCAGCTTCGCACGCAGAAATTATGCTTATCATATTTATCACCTATTTCACTCCCTTGGGGGTTGAATGATGATAAATACTTCCTTAGTGGATGCCTAGGTTATAAGAGGAATACTTCTGCGGAAAGTTAAGTTTGTAGCCCTAAGGGTTTGGCCTGTGCATACATCAGTCAATCACTTTTGCTTTTTATACATAATTATGCTTTATTTTATTTTATACATACCTATATAGTTATATGTAGATTAATGCTGTGAATTGTGTATACAGTATGTATTTGATTTCAAGAAAGAAAATTATATTGGAGATGATTACTAATATTCTCCATTTAGTCACGCAGAAAATAGATCAACTTATATAATAAATGAAATATTTCTTTTTCCTTTTCTACAACCTTCTTTAGCTCTACTTTTGTTATTAATTTAATCTCAGAACCTAAGGATAAACTTTTAAAGACATGAATTTAAAAAAATCTTCCGAACAAAATCTTTAATTGATTGCCTATTTTATTAAACTCTATTGCATAAAGGATTTCTATCTAGGAAAATAAAATATCTTCTAATCTAAGTAATTCTATTGGTTCAATTAACGAATAGATGGCGCTAGTAGTACAAACAATTTTTTATATCAATTTGAATGTATCTCAGCATGTAAACTGGACAGCGCCAGTTATCACACAGCTTCTTGTCAGGTAGGTATCAGGCAGTTATCAACGACCGAGCACTTGTTTAAAATTCGAGGTCAACCACGATTGTTTAATAATAAATTCTATTTACGCTATCAGTGTTTGTTTTTTAATTTAATTGTAGTCTGATAGCTATAGTAAGACTGCGTAAATCATCGACTGTGAAAGCGGGCGCTTCGAGAATTTGACTGGTGATTCCTCCTTCTATGTATGTCGCACAAAAGAAGCCATGGGTCGCCTCCTAGAAGCTCGAGGCGAACACGCTGAAGTGAATAAGATAAAGCTGAACTGGCGTAGCTTGCATAACTTTCAAAAACAAAAAAAAAAAAAGGGTGCGTGTACTTTTGTACGCGCGTGAGAAGTTATACTTCTTTGACATGAAAAAAAATATCAAGAAACAATATTAAAAAAACATTGTTCAAAATACAATTCAGTTGAAGAATAATTTATTTTCCGACAGGCATTAAACTTTAATACAGATTAAGGAGAGAAAAAGAATGTGCTCCTAGTCCCAAAGACAAGTATCGATTACTATTTACTACTACAGTCCGTTCACAGTTATTTTACCTCTGACAAGCTGTCATTACCTTCCCATTAGATTAGCATTACTTGCTGTCAAGTGACGAGTGTTGCAAAAGTTCCCGATTTATCGGGAGATCTACTGATTTTGGTTATCGTCTCCCGATATCCCGTTTTAGCGACCGTTTCTCCCGATTTATGCATTTTCTACCAATGTAATATAATATTGAAAATTAAAATAGAAAATAGTGTTATAAATACAAAAAACAAAAGAAACTGAGTCGCTCAATGAAAATACAGAAGAATTTTGGGCAAACGTAGGTACATATTACAGCATAAAACGTGGTCATGGCTCACGAAATCGTGTTCTAATATTTTTTCCAACTGAATCAATGATAGGTCTATTACACACAAAAAAATTAAAAAATACAAAAAACCCGACTGCGTATAAAACATGTGCGACATATTGATAGTGTCCGACCGAAGGTGCAATTCTGGCCGAAGCCGAAGCCGAAGCCGATTAATCGGTATTCACCAAAACCTTCGGCCGAAGCCGAAGCCGAAGCCGAAGGTGTCATTGACCTTGAGAAATACGATAGTTACTTTGATCTCAGAATATACTAGATACATATTGTGAGTGATATACAATGTTAATTAAATATTTATTTACTTAAAGTAATTTTAACAAAAATAATCAAATAATCAGTCACATTTTTTTAATTATCAGACGAACACAAAATATTTCTATAAAATAATTGAGCAAAGTTTAACGCTTTTTCAATATCTATTTTTTACATATAATTTTTTGGAATTTTTGAGAAAATTAAATACTTATAAGTAATAAAATAATTTGTAATAACAAATATGAAATATTTAAAAACAAAACACTTATTAGATTTTAAGACGCGCTCTCAAACTTGTTTTGACTCGTTTAGTTTACTAACTGCGATTCGTTTGTTGGGCCGGTGCGGCGGCGCGGCGAAACTCTGCTGCTCTGCACACTCTCCGTCTCGCTCTAGCATCGTTCAGTAAATTTCAATATTTGACAACTAGCAAACCTTCGGCTTCGGCCAAACCTTCGGCAAATTTTTGGCCGAAGCCGAAGATTTGGCCGAAGGTGCTTTTTTGGCCGAAGGTGGCCGAAGCCGAAGCCGAAGCCGAAGCTTCGGTCGGACACTACATATTGAGGATAAGTTTTCTAAAATGGATGGAAGCTTAGACGCGGAAATTGATAAATTTATTATAGAATTGAAAGACGAGTGTGATACGGAATCTGAGAGCAGTTTTAATGATTCATGTTCGTCCGATAGTGATTATTTATCATTAGGCGTGCGTTTGGATCATTCGTATGCCAACCCAATTTAAAGCAATTCAATTTGTTGTAATTTTAATATAACTACCGAGAATGTGAACTGATTATTAGGAGACTGTAAAATAATACATTATTTTATTTGAACGTGTATCATTTTTACTATCGATACTTTGGATCAACCTAGTAAATAATATTTATATACATCAGAAGAAACATGTAATATTTCATGTTAGGGAATCGTACAAACTAAACATTACAACACACAGCTAAGGTTAACCAACTTAATAAATTAATAATGTAGTTTTTATAAGGAAGAATATAAACGCGTATAAACAAATATTAGATATTAATAATCGCCAAACAAAAATAATGTATCAATTAATTACGCCTTCGTTCCGCCAAAGTAAAGTGCAACGATCTTTCATAGGGCTTGGTGTACATTTCAAAATTAATACGTGACTTGCCAATAGAATCTACGAGTTTAATGGTTAAAACTAAGTTGGCGGGTGTCTATTATACTATCTACTACTTAAATGGTTTTTACCCAAAACGAATGTCATAAAAAGGTTGTATAATAAAAGCTATTGCATATTTCAAGAGATTTTATTAGTTATCATTTTTATATTAATATTTCGTCTAGTTGTGCAGGAGGCGCTATATTTCGTTGATACCTTGCCCAATCAAGATACCATAACATACTCATTGTAAGTATGGCCACAGCAAACCACTGATCTTCTAAAGATGTATAGGGTACGTTATCCAGTGTTCAGGACTTATTCTGAACCTTTGTCAGTCACAAAACAGGCGATTAAGTAGTCCATATTCATATAGTATTGCTTTGCCAGAAATTGTAGCAAAACTGCGAAAACACATTCACCAAAACACAAGTACGAAATCGAATACAACAGTAAATTAAAATAACTGTGTGCGTGTCGATGAGTTTCAATAGTAAATAGCACTCCAAATAGGTACGCTGAAAATATTTAATAGAAAAATACAAAAAACCACGCGTAGAAACATGAAAGATTGACGACAAATATGACAGTACAGTGGTGTTATTTATAAATACTATGGTTACCAAAATGACATTATTAGGGATTACATCATCTTTGTTGTCAATCGATTAATCGATGTCAAAATATTCGAAATGTAATTTAATAAAATTAGCGTAACGATTGAATGGTAATTCTAAATATATTACATAGTTTTAATATGTATGGAATACGAAAACATGTAAGAAATAAATTAATATTATATTTATAATTAACAAAAAAAAGCAAAGTATATTATTATATTCCATCAATCGATTATTATGAATCAATTCAATCGATTATAAAATCGTTTGTAATGAGGTAAATACTGTGAAAACTTTTTTGCATACAGAAAAAATACAGAATTTAGCTAACTTCACGTTGTAGAATTTAGGTGTCGGTGTGCGCGCGCATCGTAGAAATTCACTCTCATCATTTTTCACCATCGCGCCAAAAGAAGTATAACTTCAAAAATCGAATTTTGAATTTCTAAGAGAAGTGAAATGTTGCGTGTTGGACGATTGATGGTTGATGACGATTAGCTAATTATCGCTTGCTTGTAACTTGCGCACGAAATCTGTCCACGTAGCGGGGCGTCGGGTTTGCCTGTGTCAAATGCTGTCCCGTGGACAGTAGGCCTAATATTTACAAGAGTCTTCTGGCTATGAGCGCGAAGTTGCTAAGCTTTGTCAATCAGTTGTAATTGACACAATCCATGGAATTGCCTCGGTACATTATACTACATTTACATACATTATTCTATCGGTTGCGGTTATTATCAATTATTCTTAATTAGTGCTGTCTAGCAGTGACTAAGAATTAAGATAATGCGATAAAAACTTTTGACACATGCGTTGGCCGCGAATTTCTTCACTAACCTTGGCTTGGAGTAATAAGAACGATGTCGTTATACTGAAGCTGAGAGAAGTTCCAGGTCTTCTTAGTAGTGCACTGCAGTGGTTTGTTTAGTGGTGGGCTTTAACCCATTAATGGCCCACTACTGAGCACGGGTCTCTCTCCTTGAGGACGCCTAGAGCATACTCCACCACACTTCCCCAGTGTGGATAGGTAGAGGGACGTAAATTCGAAGAAATTCTAATTTTGCTTTGCTTTTGGTCTTTTCTTGTTGTGTTTTTGAAGTTGGTGAAAATAGTATTTCCAATTTTGAGTTCATCGATACAATTGGGCAGCATTTGAAGTATTTAGCCTGTGGGACTATCATTACATAACCGGTTTGTGCCTGTATTGCCTTGCTCTCAATTAAAGGAAATTGTTTGGCAGACACATATCCGCCGTTTAATCGGGCAGTGTTCGAATGCGATCACACACATCAATCAATATCTTTTAATTCAATTAGTATAGTATCCTGTAGTTGCATTTTTTTAACGCTTCACACTCCTAGTCCCACACTAGGATTCCCTGTGTCGTGGGTGCCATGGACAACACAAAAGACAAGGACACTCACACCCAGACCAAGAACAGAAATTCAAACTCATCATACAATTTTCCGCCTCGCTGGGAATCGAACCCAGGACGATTGGAGTGGCGATCCGGCATGGTAACCATTACGCCACGCGGGTCGTCAATTGGTATACTGTCTACATACTCTTTACTAACAATGTAACTAAAGGATTTGTTATCAATATTATTATTATTAAGTCATTGATATTATAACTCGTATTATCTTTTCGTAAAGCCCGCAAAGCTAGCTACCACTCTCGTTTGAGTCAGCCGTTAAACTACTCATATTCTGGATGGTGGCTTGTAAGGCAGATCTATCTTTCTTCTCTTCCTTCTTAATTATAAAGAACACTGTTATTAAAAAGAACATGATTTTCTCAATAAGCATGCGGGATAAAGCGCATATTTATAGCATAGTATAGCAAATGATTTCTTTAAAATCACATTCAACACACTTAACATTTTGGGATTAACAATGGGTACTCATGAATGTGTAATTTAACCAAGTTAGTTACATGGATTTTAACTCAGTTTCACCGCGACCACTGATCATTTTACAAACAATGTTGAAGTATTATCGATATATAATACTAAAATCGTGAGTAGGTACCTACCCACATAGCATGTTAATCGATGTAGTTATTGACCTTTGAGCACAACCGCACGCACTGGCTGTTATGTCCATGTTTTGGTAATGGATTTTCCCCGATTAAATTTATCGATAAGTGGTTTTGGAATGCTAACAAATCTGATAAACAGGTAAAATAAATTCGAATTGGTTGTTTGTTAAAGTTTATTTATAGTTTAATAACTTGTTGCCAAACACTACGCTGATTCAGCGAGTAACGTAATTATTTATTTTGTTCCAAAAATACATTGATGTGGTCATAATTATACATGTCGTGCGTCGGATAAATGTGGATAGATGTAAAATTTTAATAAACATTACAAAATCTGATAGGGTAATACTCTTATCTAGTACTAGGGTAAATCGGGGCAAAATATGATAAGTGAGAAGACAAATAAGTATAGTGTAAGACAAATATACAAATGCCCCACCTTCCTCTATTAAAGATAAGAATGTTGCCCTATCAGATTTTTAAGTTTATTAAAATTTCACATATATCTTCACATTTATGCGACAAACTATAGGTATATAATTAAATGTAATGACTATAATTAAGCCTTTGAGTTCGGACGAAAGAGGATGGTCACATAGTTGAAGTCTAGACAAGACGGGAATTGGAGCAGCCATATCCAGCGAGAAATATTTGTATTCACAAGCAAAGAACTGAGCATCGTATAATTAAAATAACAGCAAAGCTTCCTTCGTGTTTGTGTTGCCCTCGTAATACATTGTATTTATTTGATTAAAATCAATTAGGTTTCATTAAGTAAATATCGATTGACCTAGACCTATACCAGGGATCATGACCCCTATCACCATGCCTCCCTCTCTTCATTGATTCGCCATATCTATTAACAAATTTATTATTAACTATTATCAGTCTCCTATTATTACCTATTTAAGTAAATTATTAAGGAAAACACAAAGCAACTTGCAAAGGTGGGCTTGCAAAACAAAATAATTTTTACTCAATATTTTGTCAATAAAATATCATACATGTATACATACATATTCAGCTCCCATCGTTCGATGTACACACGGTAGTTAATCAAATCGAAAACAATTTTGCGATATTGGCATTGATTAAATGCAAATAAATTCAATTGTCTAACCGGTCATGCGAACTCGAGCCGCCGTTGATTCGTCTAGTCTAGACTGGTACTCAAAACTTTTCAATTTTCAATTTTTTCAATCAACCAGTCTATTTTTATTAAGAGCTTTAAAGTTTTTGTGTACGATAAATCAAGGTATAAGTCTATTATGATATGATAATTTTTGTTATTGTATTTTAGCTTTTTAAGTGGCAATAAACCTATTAGAACGAATACTTTGCGCGATGGGTTATCGTATCTTTTTCGCCATTAGGTTCACCTCCATGACAAAGCACATTGCTAAAATGGTGGTAGTAAAAACAACAAACAAACAATTTTATACGTATAGTGTCAGATTAGAGGTTTAGATACAACTAACAATGTCCTATTCATTCGGGAATTTGTTTGAATTATACTCGTAATAAAATTCAATATTTTTTTCAGTTTACGTAATTTTCATATTTTCATAAATAAATTATGTGGATCGGGATGGATATAAGCTTTTGGTTTGCTTTGTGATGCTATATTCACTATACACTTACTTCTTGGATGCTTTTGTCTTTTATTCTTCTGGGATTGGTTATGATAGAGACAAACTTACAGAAGCGATGGCGTATTGTGACTTTTCAAAAGTGTTTGTCAAAATATGCTTTCGTAACCATACCAATTCCATTAGGGAATACCATACGAGACGAGTGTCATAGCTTTCTCCAAATCGCAAAATGGATTTCTTTTATCGAAGCGAATATAGTTTTTTTCTGTGGCATAAAAATGATGGAGTGGTTTCGAATAACAAAATCGTATTTAATTCAGCGCACGACGTCCTCAAGATCATTAAGGATACATAAATCCGTGGGTTGACGAATTATCAGTGAAGGCCGAGTTATGTCTTGAGAATTGGTTCCGTAGTTTTTGCAGTTTTCAATTGTTTTCATGTGAATTAAAATATTGTGCGACGTGTTTTCATTAAGTGTGGTCCAAAACGAAGTATGATTTGTTTTTAATTTGTGACTACAATACAAACTTAGTACATAAACTGTAAGGGTTTCTAACTGAATATATGATTTACGAATTCATTTGTAATGACTTATAACTTTATAAGTTGGCGACCTTGAACTTTATGATTTAAGGATAGGCCCGAGTACTTTAAGAAAAGGCTAACTTTTAAAGGCAAAAGGTCAGATGCGGTTATTAGAGTCTTTTATGTTGAAGTGTCGAATTAAGGAAAATTTACGTTCGAATTTTGTTGAAAAAAGTGTTACTTGGTAATTGTGGAAAATAAGGATAAAACTGTCTTTTTTGTTAAGCTATCGAATATCAAAGATTTCGAATTCGGCTCTTTGTAGAAGCAAACAGGTCATTAGGTAGGCTCTCTGCAGGAAAAATATTGTACTTTTTTACCCGACTGCCAGGAAGGCCCGAGGGCCGAGGTGGCTTTGTTTCATTTTCAAAAACAATTTGCGTCATGTATTTATAGAAAAAAAATAGGTTGTACCTAAACTATTATTATTTTTGTGCAATTGAAACAACTATAAATTCATAATATCTAATCATGTTATATTATTTGATTTGTATCTGAAATAATAAAATAATTGTCTATTACACGGGTCTACAAGTGCTCGCTCTCTCAGACATTTACTTTAAATTGGAGATGCAATTTTCCAATCCAAGCCCCGTTAGAAAGACACAAGACGCCCATCCTAGTACTACAAGCGACCACGTCGTTGTTTGATTCAGGTTGATTGCAAGCTTCGGTTATAAGTTTCTGCTACCCAACGGACCCCCAAAAACCAACATGTGGTAACATCATCATGAATAATGTATACCAGTTGGTGTTATTAGCATTTTTTGCGCGATGTCCGACATTGCTAGTCTGGTGTATTTCTGTCTTGCAGATTCGCGAGTTGGCGTGGTTTCAACAGCTTTGAAGAAGACGTAGCTGGTCTATTTTGGGGTGGCATTGCTCTTGGTGTGGTGCAAGGACGCGATGGCCGTGTGAGATATAGGGTTGTCACTTTTATTTATTTATTTAGTTATTTAATCTTTTTTGCAAGACCTAAAACAGGTTTTCTCTACCAGTCAACCCAGGGTGATGGTGAGAAATTGCGGTAGGTGGCAAGTTATCAGTTAGACTAGGGTAACTTTATTTAAGGTAAAGCAAATAACGATGACTTGCGTAATGGGTACCATGCCGGACCGCTACGCCAGGGTCCTGGGTTCGATTCCCAGCGAGGCGGAAACTTGATGATGAGTTTGAATTTCTGGTCTCGGTCTGGGTGTGTTTGTCTTTGTATATTGTCCATGGCATCCACTACGACACAGGGAATCCTAGTGTGGACCTTTATGTGTGTAGCGTTACAATATTTATTTATTTATTTTATATCCTGGGTGCCACAAAGAACGAAAGTACTACTTTTTTAAGGTAAATACATATATGCTGGGCTTAATTCTCAGTCAAAATTAGTGATTCAAATATTTAAAAGCTTATCTCTGATTTTGACGGCACGTAAAAAGTAAAAAAGTTCAGTTAATGTCGTAGTTAAAAATATGTTAACGCCTTAGATTTTCGTACTCTTCTCTCTTATTTCTATTAAACTAATAGTGACTCATTACATTCTCTCTGAAAATGTAATTTATCAGGTAAATCTATAAATTGTTTCATCGTAAAGCATTATAAATAACGGCTGGTTGAACCTTTGACCCAATTATTATTCGCATGGGTCAGTTCGGTTTAAACATTGTAAGACATACTTATTATAATAATTATTATAAGTATATTGTTACTTGGAATTAAAAACTTAATAGCAATGTGTATTTAGTACCTATTTCATACAGTTATTTTGACCTATAATACTTAAATTATAGTAAGTAAACGTTGCATATTTAAACGTTGATGAGTGCTTCAGTGATTCAAAAGGCATGCTAAGTTGGCCTTAGTTGTAATTGTTAAATAGTATTTGTGTCTCGTAGGAGACTACATAAGAAATTAAAACTAAAATTCACTATAAACCCATACCATATAATTTGTACTAGAACTTAGATTATTATAGAAGATTATTATCTCCCTGGCTTGAATTCGAATAAAGGGAAAGCCTCGCATATGTTTTGGCAACCCTGATGTAAAGGTGAGGAGTATAAAGGCCACTGACAGACAGATAGACTAATGACTTAATAGAATACATGTACGCGATAATGGTTTTACTAGTAATTACAATGAATTTTGCTAGAATTATTAGCTTTGTACAATATTTCAAGTCGCAAAGTCTGAATAGGGATGTTGACTAATTTTAGGATTCACTTTTATTTTATAGATAGAACCTCAATATTCACGAAAAAAATATTACAAAAATAATAATCTTCAATTTAAAAACAAAAATTGATAAATAAAAATCAGTATCAAATTTCCCACCAAAAACGTCACGTGACGTCACTAAACGATATTCAATACTATCTGTCTGCCAAGTTTGTTGAATTTTCATATAAAATTGTTCCAATGACGTCATATTCTCAAAATGGCGTTTGAGGTCACGTGACAGTGAGTACAATTTTTAAAATTTTAAATTAATGATATTTAATTTATTGTGATTGATTTCAATAAAAGAATCATATTTTAGGCCTTTAAATGTTACCACTAATATTTTAGACATAAATTTATATTAATTTATAATTAGTGTCAACATCCCTATTGTTGTACTCTGAACAACAAATGTATTTCTCGATAATACGTAGTCGAAGTATTATGATTGTGTGGCGATGCTGTCGTGTTTTTACCCGATTGAGCCAGGACTGCCAGGAGGGTTATGATTTTCGAGTGTATGTACAATATATGTAAGTTAGAAAGAAAGAAACATTTATTTCGACAAAGGCATATTGTATGTATGTACGAATATTACTTTTTAGGGTAAGTGTGTAAATACCCGATAGTCTGTTATAGACTTCACAGTAAGTAGTCATCGTCGTTCATTGTATTTTTTTCTCTAATTAATAGGATATTCTTCCAGATTAGTCACATATTTACAAAAAATCAGTTTTCATGATGGGATCCATTAATTGCAGTGACTTTCAATTATGAAAGGCATATAGAATCCATGTTACGTCAATTTTATGCAGCTTTTAGAAGACTATTTCTTTAAAGTCCAGTTTATTTTTTATGATAAATAATAGTAAATATAATTATAAATAGAAATATTTATATATACCTATATCTAGAATACAGTTTGGAGATTATGACCCTGACGACGCTGTAGCCTAGTTGGTAGCGACCCTGTCTGCGAAGCGAGGGGTCCCGGGTTCGATTCACGGCCGGGGCAGATATTTATGTGACAGATAAATATTTGTACTCGGGTTTTGGTTGTTACTGTGACGTGTTATAATTATTATACATTATATTATAATGTGTAGATCCCACCCACGACAAGTAAATAACATACTGCGGGGGTATGAGTGTATAAGTTTATTACATTTAAATGTTTTATCATATTATGTATTAGCTTTATGGTATGAGAAATAACCGGCAAAACGTACTGAATAAAATTTTAATGACAAGTATTAGGTATTTAGTTAACCTCATATATTATCCGCACCCGAGGTATTACATCATCTCTAACTGTACAGAATAAGGAATATTGCCAGTTTGAAGATACCTAATATTTTACTAAATATAACTTGAACAGCCAAGCTACGGCAATGGCCAAGTCTCACGCAAGAATGAATAGGTTTGGATAAAATTGGATTAGTACTTACAATGACTAATAACAAAAGAGTAGATTTTGAAACATGTTCAATAATTTAATAATATCGCACTCTCAGTGGAAAAAAGCATAAGTCGTCTTACGTTGAATTTAGTTATTAATATGATTGGAAAGAGGGACAAAAGCTGCCTATGCTCAATTTTTTTTTAATTTTTAAATAAGGTGAAAAAAGAAATATTTTAAATCAATAAAATTACAGTATGTTTGGGACATACAAAGGTAAGTTTTCATCAAATTTCGTGAAAAAAAATTGTGAAAGATAAAAATAAAAAACGAAAACTTGGTTATTTGAATTTTTCACATACATTTTGAGGTTACGTAAAAAAGTGTAGATCTTTTTATTACCTACTAGGAAATCGCCCTCGCTTCACAGCGGGAATAATAGTAAAAAAAATATAGCCTATGTCACCCGGGGATAGTGTAGCTTCCCAACAGTGAAAGAATTTTTCAAATCGGTTCGGACTTCGGTAGTTTCGGAGCCTGTTCAATGCAAACAATCAAATCTTTCCTCTTTATAATAATAGTATAGACAACTTTGTCATTTAACTTTTTTCCATAGGACTTGTAGTTTTGCTGGAAATTGAGATAAACCGTTTTTTACCCTTAAACCATAACTTCCCGACCTCAGATCGCCCGTAAATTATTTTTCCTTTCATTTTTGTTATATTCTCTTTCTTTTGCCATTGCAAAAGATTGGTTTCATCCTACTATTTTTTTTGGTTTCAAAAATTATCGGCACTGGTCTATAATCTGAGGATGGTATTATGACATTTATGATACAAAATATACTGAAGATATGTCGCTCCATACATTTACGTCATCATAAACAAAGGCTACATTATGTGCTTCCAGGAAAAATGCCTTTAGTTTTGCACTTTAAATCTACAGCTATAAAAACAAATTATAATTCTATACAACTTGTTTTTGGCATGGCGACCGGAAACAATAAATAAGTATATTCACCGAAGTATTTCTGTTGGTTTCGATTAGTATAGAATAGATACATTTTAATGACATCAATGGCATACAACAATACAATATTTTGGCAACAATCGCGCACATGATTTCGCTAGTGTATTATTACGTCATCACAAAAACAGCAACAGAAGGGTCTAATTTTACGTTTTTTTAAATTACCTACGGGAAGCCAGGCCACTTAGATGCTATTTTTTTATATCTTATAAGTTAATGCTTGTGGCGTTCCTTCTACTACAGTCTTCGTGTTCTTGCTGGGGGCTTGAGAGCCAGTTTTTTCTTTCTTTTTCTTCTCTCTTTCTTGGCTGGCAACGCATAAGTGATGCCCTTGGTGTTGCTGGTCCATCGGCTACTTACTAACAGGTGGATCGTCAGCTCGTTTGCCGATTATTTCCATAAATAAAGACTCGAATAACACGATCACGACGACGGTCGACGCAAGTGCACTTGATACTTCATTATGTTACTATAGGCACCAATCAGGTTGGTTCTACTGGGCTTTGTTTTTATTTATTTTAGCTGCCTTACGTCCCTACTCACAATAAGACACAAATCACTATACAGATTCTGTACTAATGAGCGATTTAAGTAACCGTTAGTGACTTTAAGTATATTTTTATGGGTATTTGTGAAAATGTTTGAAATGAGATGTACATAATTACATATTTTTTTAGATATTAAATTAATAAAGCTCTATCTCAGATTATAAATCTGTAAACTCTACACATATAATCTACAAAAAAACGAGGTAAATAGACAAGAAAAAGTTACTTAGGCAGCAACTACTGATCAAATTTCAACCAGCAATTAGGTATTACAGATTGCAATCGACAAGTGGACCTCCTGTACCTTCCATGATCTATTTCGTGGTTTAGTTGAATGGACTGAGCTCACCGTGTGCAAAATATAAAATAGAGGATAGTACTCGTCACCGTATTCACGCCGAATTAATAATAAACACGCGTTTCCAAACGCAGTGCAATAAACATCTGGTTTTATGAAGGTCTTTGGGCAGGCCGTTGAAGCATCCTGGTATGAGTGATTAATGAACACGTAAATAAAACATGCCGAAACAGCAACTAATAAATACATATGATACACATACTCAATGATATGTAAAAAATATAGATACGTCATGCCCTTACAAATCAACCAAAAAATCTGTTCCGATAAGAGCTACAACACACACACGTTTATCTTTTGTTTCACTACACCAATGACACTACAATAATACACGAAGGCATTTTAACGTTGTATGTCAAATCTCAAGCACTTCTGACAACAACAAAATCGTGCCTATCGTCTTGTATTGACAGAGCGACTGCGAGCAGACGAGGTCAATTGACTGCTCTTACGATCTTCATCTTCGGCGCGCTAGTGACATATCTACCTTTTTTTTACTTATAATATCATTGCACATACATACATAGGGGAATGTCTGTGACAACTTGGTAAAAACGACGGGTTGACATTTTGATTTATAAAAATAATACAAACAGATACTACTGATTAATGTGTCTGTAAAATAACATATTTAATATATTTTATCTTGTATGAAAAATATAGAATTGTCAAATAGACGTGAGACGAATTCGTTTGTGAACTTTTGAATAATTTGACAGAAACATGTTACATTTTACGATTTTTTAGTAATGGCATTGCAATATGATTCACGAGACAAGATATCGAACTACTTAATCGAATAACCCAACGTGGAATCAAACCCGGGACTCGGAACTAACTGGTAGAAACACTACCACATCCTGGTGGCGTCAGAGCACTCGCCTTTGTAATTAACAAATTAGCGTATAAGTAAAACAGGATTAAAGAAAAAACACGACGTTATGTTACGTTATGATTCAGTATTTCTTAATAAATCAAATATAGTTGTATAAAAAATCTTATCTTTAACATTTGAAATGAAGGGGAATAAACCCATAGTTTACTGGAAAATATACAGAATTTTCCCAAGCAACCTCAGATGGGCCATTCATATTGGGATCCTGTTATCTGCTAAACACGAGCATGTAATGCCAAAGAGTTTGTATACAACTGTCGGGCAATAAATATACCGGAGCGAAAGCTGAAATGGTGCCGACTTAGCCCGTCTTCCTCGTTCAAATACATTGTATAAATAGTCCAGGGCGTAAGTCAAGCTATCTCGGATTTAAACACGATGTTAAACCTTAAAAAAAACTGTAATTTTAGTTCAGACATTTGGTACTTTTACTACTATTACTTCTAGGTAGTTTAAGGTGCAGTATTTATATGGCTAGTAGATACTTTTAATTTAATTGTACCCAATGATGCTTAAAAAATATAGATACGTCATGCTCTTACTAATCAACCAAAAAATCTGTTCAGAAAAGAGCTACAACACACACACGTTTATCTTTTGTTTTACTACACCAAAGCACTACGAGCAAACAGAGGTTAATTGACCTCTCTTACGATCTTCGTCTTCGGCACGCTAGTGACATATATACCTCTTTTTTACTTATAATATAATTGATTGGACCAAATATATTTTAATATAGATTTGTTATGTTCATTGTTCATAAATCACGAGGTTCAGTTTTTCATTCGCTACATGACATAATTGTCTATCATTAAAATGATTACTGTAATAAATTAATTAGTGAAATAAAATCTACTATTAGGAGTATTCAATTTCCTCTTTTTGTACATATAATATCATTTCATTCAACACACGATCACATGATTTGTACATCGTACAATGCAACTTTAGCAACGAGTACTTACGTAGCAAATTTTTCTCAATGCTCTATCGTCAAGAATTTTGGCTCCGTCGAGCCAGTATGTAAGTATCTACGTTTTGACGCCAACGGCTTACGAACGGTGAATATAAATAACACCAAACAATAGTGTGAGATTTCGTACGGTCTTGCAAATTCACTATTCACATTTATGAAAAACTTTGGAACATTGTTTTTCACGAATTTACTTTTCACATATTACTTATACTTATGATACGTGAAGCAAAATCTTTGTACACTGTATTTATGACAACACGGACGAAGGAGTAAGCAAATATTTTTAATTATGTAGGTATAATGCATTAGAAACACACAAAACTTAATAAAAATAAACATTACACACTCTAACATGCATTTAACACACACGCATAATACGAGTATACAACAAATGTCACTGTGAAGTAACTCTTTGCTCATGGTCCATTTGAGTCTCAGTATTCTAGAGACATGAGAATATATTATAAGTTTTTCATCGGCTTGAGTTCAGATTTGCACGGAGAGTGCCACAAAAGGTCCACGAGTAAAGAAGGATGGAGTGGACTCCAGGAAAACATCCCAATACTTAAAAAACAGTAACTTATTTACAATATTTCTAGTAGTAGTCGGTATACATTGAATATGCATAATTAAAATATGTGTAATTTGTTCCTAAATATTATATTCAAACAGTGAGGAATATCCTCGTTGAAGGTTACTTCAAAACAAATTATAGGATAGTTTCAATAATAGCGTCGTGAATATAGGTCTACCGAAATTTACGTAAAATATTTCGTGATTATATTGTCAAATGCCTACAGTTTTATTATTCAAAACAATGGCGAGAGCAGCCGACTTCAATATTTCAATCATTCTGAGTATAGAATTATAGATTGATTGAGAAACAGAAGGTTCACTTCATATTAACTGGCTGAGACGTCAATAATGAATTTGAGCATGAACATTATACTATTTGGAAGTGAAGTGGTCACTCAAAATATAAATTAGAAAAATCAATATATAATTCTCTCTGGATAGTATTATGTTTATTTTTGTTATCATACTGTATACAATATCTGTTTTGGATTAGGTGATCATATCTACGTTGTAAATAATATAATCTAATCATAACCTTAAACTTTGTCTAGACATAATACGACGCAGAATCCATAATCAATTTTAAAAGAATAGCATTACACCAATGAATCCAAAAAAAAACCATCGAATCGAATTGATAACCTCCTCCTTTTTTGAAGTCGGTAAAGTCAGAAAAGTGCTGACTGACAAGCCACGTCGCATTTAGACTCTTAAATATTAAATTGCAGTGACTCTTCTGATTCTATTTGTTTCATGCCACAAGGTCAATAGGGAAAACACTGGCAAATGCTACCAAAGAGTGGGCGTGCGATTCCCACGATAATATAATATATTTATACTCACCTTTGCAATTTGTTATCAAATTGCGGTATAAAAGCAGCCAATTGAAATGAGTATTTACTACGTATTTCATTCACTATTGTAATTTATTCACACGTAAAATAGCTTATTTTGCGATGAAACTAAACGATCTACGAAATCTACGTTCTACGTTCTGGGAAATCGCATCTGACACTAGCAGACCCGGCAGACGTTGTTCTGCAACTTATAAACTTTTACCCCTACTTCCCCAAGGGGTTGAAGTTTGCAAAATCCTTCCTTACTGGATACCAACGTCATAAGAGGAATACGTGTGCGAAATTTTAGTTTCTAGCCCTAAGGGTTTGACCTGTGCGTTGATACATCAGTCAATCACTTTTGCCTTTTGTATATACAGATTATAGAACCAAAAACCAGCCTAGTGTATGCGATTCGGCACCGCTGAAGAGAATTTGGACTGCCCAGGTCTCGATAGAATCAAAGGCTTTCTCATAGTCCACATATGTAACACATAGCGCTAAATTATACTCCTCGTTTTTTTGTATAATCGGTTTTTTGTATAATTTTGTATAATCGGGTGGTAATGTAACCTTTTCGGAATCCTGCTTGTTCGGAAGGCTGGAAATCGTCAAGAACTCCTTAGAATAAGTGGAATTAGGTCTAGTTTTGCAAGGTTTGACCCACACAAACGGGGTAAGCTAAACAAAAGCTAATTAAAACTGCTCAGTTAATTATTTTGTACATGTATAAATGTAGCGAGTTCTGTCATCATCCTAAATTATTGCAATGTGTACATTTTTCCGTTGGCATCAAGCCACATTACTGGTTAATATGATGTATGAGGATTATTTATAAAGCGTCACAATGTGGTTCATGTTTATTTCAACTGTACTTTGGCATAATAATATTAATGTTGAATATCTGGATCATGTCGGTTGCTATGCGAAATTCTTTTGTCGAAATTGTTGACAATCTCGAATCCTTATCATATGGTGTTCGCTTATCTTTGTGGCTCTATTCTCAATTACAAGATCTGCTTCAGAGTTTCTCTTATTATGCTGATATAATCTATGTATGATATGCTGAATGCTAAATATCCAGGAGACCAAATATTTTGCAAAAAGTAGAGATTTTCGTTCTTACGCCGTGCGTTTCCTTTTTAGGGTACTTCAGTTAATCTTACCCCTGCACATTGTTCTCTCGAACAAAATGTGTGTCCCGCCCGGGAGGTTCGATTTTCAAAATTGAGTCCCTGTTCTCCTTTCAAAATCGAACGAATCCATTGAAGATTGAAGCCACGTGGCGCCATGCATTAGGTCATACAATGGTGTTCGCGGTGTCGGTTCTATACGCTAGTACCTAAGTAATAATACTTCAGTATCCCTGTATACTTTTTTCCTAACTGCACTTTATTTTTTATACGCCAAATTTTAACATTTTTATACAAAAACTATGACTCAATGTGTTTACTTAAAATAACATTTTATACCAGATTTTATACCAGATATTCTATTGAAACCAGATCGACTGCAAATTCAAACTGGCACGATTTGTCTCTACGCAAATAGGTACATTCAATTCAATCGTATCTCGCCACTTACCCTTGTATAAACGAGATAAAATTATATAATAGATCTGGGAACACGTATCACTATTACCTAACCTTGGCCAACTGAACAAAAAAAATTTGGCTGTGGAACTAGAGGTAGGTACAACACACCAACGCATTCCTAATAACATTAATAAGAGCCTAACCTAGAAACTGTGCAGTTAACACTGTTATTATTTGACCTCAATAACAGAACTCTTAAAGTTTGATCTACGGCCATTTTATGTACACAATTACTGCTAATGGACCTCTCGATGTCAATGTGGCTTGTTGCTAACTTTAGTGCGGTACGGTCGGCAAAAAATATGATTGAAAGAATGAATGACTTTAAGTTACATTTTTTTAATAAATAAGTAAGTAACTAGAAACAAAGCTATAATGACATAATCTGGCGTAACATATAGGGTACTAATTATACCGGAAGATGCGGGAAAATATTCGGACAGAGTGATAGTGAATACATACCGATGGTGTCGAAGGGAGGAGAAATGAGAGATCTATAAAAAATGTCGCACAATTTATAAGTTTTTTATTGTGCCGCATAAATATAAAAAGTGAAAGCTAACATAACCGTAAAGGGACATAACAATGGACAGTTCACAGGAAATTTTGTGTCTATCTGTGGTCTGAGAGAAAAACAAGAATAACATAATAAAAATACACAATTGAGTATCCCCGACACTCTTCTATAACGTAAGAGTCTGCCCCGGGGCTCTTAACACATAAACGTCCAAATCATGCGGATCATACCATGGGAACCTATAACCGGGATAAAATCTATCCTATTTCTGAAGTCTGGACATATTCTTTTCATATTAATCTGTACAACGGTTAGCGCATGAAGATTACCCAAACATCTTCATAAACTTTCGCATTTATAATATTAGTAGGATAAGAAGATATATGATTTTTCTACATCAGGTAACATTTTCTGCTTAATAAAACACGTAATCAACAATTGGCACCCAGTACTGACTTTAACATTGGTTCATATTACCGCAAACCATAGGTTCGGTCACACTCTGTAGTCTCTGTATGCCACAAACTGAAAGATGAAGTGGATAATATTGCAACAAACTTAAGTTTGTGGTCGAGTGCATATTTGATGCTAGAAGACATTGTGTGGTTAGCAATATAATAATTAAATACAAATTATTCTTATTATACACATAAAATTACAACGAACATAATTAAATTTTGAACATGAACGTACATTTGGCAAACTTATCATCAACACTAAAACTGCGATCTCTTTCGGGCAAACATTGACTGAAATAATTAAACTTACTCATAAAAGGACAGGGAGAGATACATGTCTGTGGGGTAGAGCGTGTACATATATCTTTTTTTATAAAGTTTTTCCAAAACATACAATAAAATAGACGAGGAAAAAGAGCGAGAGAAAATACTCTAAAATTGGATAATTAAATAATATTAAAAAGAGAAGTAGTTATTTAATCACTACTATAGATAAAATGAAATTTACACACCCACAGTTTTGTACATATCCTATTGATATTTCTGCCCAATTTCGAGGTAGTGGCGCTGAACTATAAAATCGTTATTACCCTTACTTTAAACATTGTAATGATCTACAATGGCTACAATTTAAATGATAAAAGATAGTTTTACCTCTTCAAATAACAATACCCTCGCGAGACCGTTTATCTGTCAAATAAATGTCACCCAAGACCCTTCACTAGGCTGGGAATCTAACTCTAGTTAATGACCAATCATATTAATAGATTTAATAGTAGGAACCTAATATTAATTACTCAGTGTTAGAAATACCACGTGATGTCATGTTACCCTGGTAATCTTCCATGACTAGTTTGAATACTCCATAGCAATAAGTGGTTATATATTTTATTGTTTTCTGGTCTTCGGTACCTCATACAGTTTTGGGAATAAGAGCCAAATAGGTGTAGCATGATGGCCAAGTATGGATTGGATAGACGTATATGGTGTATAGGTGTAAGGCCCTAACATGCATGTCCTATATAGTAATAGCACAGTATTATAGATATTAATACTGTGGTAATAGGTAGCTGTAGAATAGGCTATTCTAATAATATGAAATTTTGTAAAGATGACGTTTGGATGATTGTCTTTTCACCACGCCCTAACCATTGTACGGAAAAGTGAAAGTTAAAATCTTGTCGATAGCAAGAAAATAGTGTACATTTTATCCCGGTTATATGTTCCTATGGGAATTATCCCAGAGGTGACACGTATGTATATAAGTTCGTGATTTCGCTGCGGGTGGAAACTAGTAAAATAACACAGGTCAACATTTGATATAAGCAAATACACGGCATGCCATATATGGTACTAGGGGTTTTTTGGGTCGTTGATCACGATGAGAGGGTCGGTTAACCTCCATCACGTCAGGGTCAAGGGCATTTGAAGGTCAAATCCAGAGATTTCTACCAAAAAATCTGAAAAAATTCATGCTTATGTTTTCGAGGGCTCTAAGTCCAAATCCAATCCAAAAAATACATCCAGAGACCATTTAAAGGTCATTTGAAGGTCAAATCGAGAGATTTCTCCCAAAAATCTGAAAAAAATCATGTTTATGTTTTTTAGTCGTCTGAATCCGAATCCAGCCTCAGTTTGCCCTTTGCGGTTATTCTCGAGGTCATTCAAGGGGTTTCTTCCCCATTTGACCTTCAAATGACCTTGCAATTGACGCGTTGGAGGTCTGTTGACCTCAGATTTTGATACCTTGACCTAAACAAGGCACGTATGAATTTTTTCGGATTTTTTGGTGCTTACTTGGTATTTTTAACTCAAAAATCCTTTTAATGACCTTGAATGACCTCGAGGATAACCGCCAAGGGCAAACTAAGGCCAGATTCGGATTCAGACGACTAAAAAACGTAAGCATGAAATTTTTCAGATTTTTTTGGTAGAAATCTCTCGATTTGACCTTCAAATGATCGTTAAATGGCCTCTGGAAAATGGCGCAAGATCAAACAAAGTACGGATTTGGACTCAGAGCCCTCGAAAACATAAGCATGAATTTTTTAAGATTTTTTGGTAGAAATCTGACCAAATCTAAATCTGAAATTTGACCTTCAAATGCCCTTGACCCTGACGTGATGGAGCTCAACCGACCCTCTCATCGTGATCAGCGACCCACAAAACCCCGAGTACCATATAATATGGCATGCCGTGTATTCGCTTATATCAAATGTTGACCTGTGTAATTTACAACTCTCAGCTATGGAGGGCTTTGTTGGTACTTAAAGCTTAATATTTATCCAACAGATTCCTTGACTATGGAATTCTAAAAACTATGAAATGTTCATTAGTATTTTAATATAATTTTTTCTTCGAGACGGACGTGGCGAACTAAATGATTCTTTAACACGCAATTGACTCTCGTGTGTCCTTCGATACATTGCTGTTACTACCTGATCAATTTACAAATACATATGTATTGCACGGCCATATTGTTATCATGAAGATTGACAGATGACTTTAGGCTATTGAAATGGTCGCAAAAAAGATAATAGATTTCATACATTATCACAGGTTAACAAAAAACACATTTTAAATTTTTTTTTAACTTTACCTAAATCTTATGTATTGTTGGGTGCTAAAACCGTATCCGATATCAGTTTTTTTTATTTGTAAAAGTAAATTTTTTGATTTATTGACCTCCACACCCAGTACAAACTCCTGGAGTTAAAAAGCTGAAATATTTCACATAGGTTCCCGTTATAACGTTATAGCGAATTTAAAAAAAAACTTTCAACCTTTTTGCCTCCTTCAGGGGTATATATTCGATAAAAGCTTAAACACATTTATTTATTTCTAACCATGACTCTTCACTTCATATCAAATTTCACAGTGATTCTGAAACAAGCACTAATGGTGAACGCACATTTATCGGCATCGTAAGCGCTATCAGCATCGCATTTGTATGAAATCATATGAAAGCCTGATGTGGATGCCGACGCATATGTCATCCGCATCGGGCTGCTGACAGCGCTTACGATGCCGATAAATGTGCGTACACAATTAAAGGTCGGCTGGCAGAGAATGCTTCTAGCATTAAGCCCACCTTTTGTACCATTATGTTTAAAGGTATAATAAAGATTTAAATAAATAAATAAAGTGACCTGAACTTTAATAATATATTTGTAATTTAATTTCGTCTTTAATAGTCTAACTGCTAATGTGTTTGATACTAGTTATGGTGCTCTTGCTTAACCTATTCCTCAGCCATTGCATTAGTGCAAAATCTGAATACTAAATCAAGGTATAAAACTATTAAAAGCATCGATCAGTGCAGTTGCATATTAACTAGTATTGACTCACGTGGGCAAGTTTAGTAACAAACTAATTAATATTGGATGGGATGGCGGATCGGTGGCCAACGACGACAAAACCATTCAGAGTCATTGACAAAGTGTAATGTAATACTCGTAAGTACAAACAATAATAGACATCGCGAACAAAAATGTCGCGCTGGGAGATTCTGTTTTTTTTATGGAAATAGCCGGCAAACGAGCTAAAGATCCACCTGATGGTAAGTGGCTATCGTCGCCCATGGACATCAGCAATACCACGGACATCACTGATGTGTTGCCGGCAAAGATGGAGAGAAGAAAATAAAAAAATAAAAAACTGGCTCCCAAGCCCTCAGCCGGAACACGAAGAGTCGTTTGGCGGCTGATTCATGCTCAAGGGTGGTTGCTATCTGTGCGAACCCCATGGAGAAATAATAATAGTAATAATGGTATTAATTAACAATTAAAATCAATATTACCAATATATTACCCATACCGCTCGAGGGGCCCTACCACCAGCGGGCCGGATTTAGTCGTCTCTTACGACATTCATCCGGCGTGGGATTGGGATTAGTATTCTAAGCCGCCCCATTAAGGCATAAATCTGTTTTTAAATGGAGCCCCCGTTTTCTTTTCAAAATCGACGGAATGTACTGAAAACTGTAACCAATTGGCTATAGTTCATTGCACAAACATCGGGTTCCCAGTGTCGGTTCTATATGCTAGTAACAATAGTTCAATGTCCAGAGCAGTTCTTTCAGAGGTATCAACCAGATCTATTTCGCGATGAGATTACAATATTGTGTTTAATTTAACCCAGCCTAAAAGTTGTAAGCATTTGATAGTGAGTTTGTTAGGTATAAGTAATAATTATGATATTTGGTCGTTTTCGCCCTTAGGCTAATGAATATAAAAGAAATTGTTCACACTAATTTGGAAAGATAGGTAATGTAGAAAAATAAAAAATGTTGAAACTATTCTTTGAATGAGAAATATTATGTAGTTATTCCATATTATTTTTCATTACTCCAATGATATATTTCTGACCCTGTAAGATGAAAATTCAACTAAGCGCTTATCTCAACGGTAATATGGATTCTATACAGAATGCGGATCGTTGATAACGCGGGGAGACGTAAGACATGATTTGCATCACTAATCAAAGTAATCTATAGTTGTACACAGATAACCTTGTCAGACGAGATGAGCATTTGGATCAGGAGAGGCATTTTTGCTTTCGAGTTTTTTAGGGTTCCGTAGTCAAAACAGAACCTTACCTGCGAGCATATATGTATGTATAAAATAAATGATCTAAATCATACACAAGCTTGTTCCGGCCTTCATCCCAAGCCACAAACTCGGAACCTAAAATTTAAGTGAATATTTTTCTGACTTCAAAAGCCTTTTTAACCGACTTCCAAAAAAGGAGGAGGTTCTCAATTCGACTGTATTTTTTTAATGTTTGTTACCTCAGAACTTTGGACTGGGTGAACCGATTTTGATGATTCTTTTTTTAATCGAAAGCTGGTGCGTGTCGTGTGGTTTCACATAAATTTGAGCGAGATCTGACAATGGCATCCATACAAAAGCATATAAGTCTTAAATTTGCATTAAGTATGTGCGCGATAAATGGACGAATAACTCAAAAACACGCCAACCTATTTCGATGATTCTTTTTTTTATTGAATGTACTTCATTTGAAGTCGGTTCTTTTTTGTTACAATGTTAGATTATCTACCATCTTTTTGTCTTAACGAGAGGTTCATATACCTCCCTATAGTGCTCATGTATAAGGTTAAATATATTATTATGTCGTGCGCCTCTAATCCGCAGTTAAGCGCTCGCTTGCGAAATTTTAATAGCAGTTTGAAGGAAGGCTGTAATCTACGCGTACGGCGAGGTCGATTTCGGAGCTGAATACACACGGATAATGATGTCTGCAAGGACGATTAAAAACATAAGGGACTGGATTAACATGCCTCGTAGACTCAACAATGTTAACTTTAAATAATCTAAAATTTGAACAAAAAAAAACCGACTTTAAATGAAGTAAATTCTTTCCAATAAAAAAATCATCGAAATCGATTAGCGTGATATTGAGTTATGCGTCGCACATAATTAATGCAAATTTAAGACTTATATACGTATGGTTTTGTGTTAGATGCCATTGTCAGATCTTGCTCAAATTTAAGTGGGACCACATTACAAGCACCAGCTTTCGATTAAAAAAGAATCATCAAAATCGGTTCACCCAGTCGAAAGTTCTGAGGTAACAAACATAAACAATACAGTCGAATTGAGAACCTCCTCCTTTTTTGAAGTCGGTTAAACTTAAAATACTGTGTTGTTATATGTTATTGCAAAATAAAGACTCAGTAGGTACTTAGTTGTTGTTGTTATAGTATAATTATGAAGTAGATAGGTATAACTTTGAAAATGGATGCGGGATTGAAACTCGTTCCTCTACAAAATACATAAAGTATAAACACTACGTCCCCAAGCGAAAAACCAATTTACTTCTTGACTATCTCTAGGCAATCCGTCATAGTCTGTCACCGCCTTGTAAGGTATGCGATGTGACGTGTAGCATAAGACCAAGTCACTATGTTTCTCTTGTTTATGTCGGGCTTGGGAACCAGTTCTTTCTTTCTTTCTTTCTCTTTCTTCTTTCTTGGACAGCAACGCATCGGTGATGCCTTTGGTGTTGCTGATGTCCATGGGCGACGGTGGTCACTTAGTCAGGTGGTACGTCAAACAAGGGTTGGGCCCCTTAAAAACAAACCATGAAGGTTGGGTTGGGCTCCTCAAAAATAAACCATGAAGGTTGGGTTGGGCCCTTTAAAAAGTTTTGTCTCTGTCTACTCATTTTTGTCTTTTGTCTTTTGTTTTTGTCTTTCGTTTTGTCTGGTTGTTTGTAAGAGATCGCTGTGTAGCGATAAGACCGCCTTTTGTACTCTACTTACTTGCCTAGGTTACATTGTTTTTGTCCTATTTTTGGTGTGCAATAGAGTTAAATAAATAAATACTCAGCCACATTTCATTCTCGCACATTTCCATTTAAGATAATTATCCGCGTTTTTGTGTTATAGATAGAAACAGCAAAAGGGCGTTATATTCAACTAATTCCTAATTCTAATTAGTCATTACTGAAATGAATGCGATGGGGACGTTTCAGCCGAGTAATGCTCGCAATTTACATGTAAACATGCCAAGGGGTGTGATATTTAACAAATGTGCTAATAATAAAAAATACACTTACCCAACCCATCTATTATTCTTCTTTCTTTTGCGAGGTAGCGAAGATATGGACTGTTATTCAGTGCTTCAACGGTGAATCTAGCCTAATAATAATGTCTTTTTAACCGACTTCAAAAAAAGGAGGAGGTTCTCAATTCCACTGTATTTTTTTATGTTTGTTACCTTAGAACTTTCGACTGGGTGAACCGATTTTGATTATTCTTTTTTTAATCAAAAGCTGGCGCTTGTCGTGTGGTTCCACTTAAATTTGAGCGAGATCTGACAATGGCATCCATGTCAAAAGCATATAAGTCTTAAATTTGCATTAAGCAAAGTTTCGTTCAAAGCTTTGGTTACAAGTGGCAATATTTCTAAAGAAGCAGATTGAAGCAAACATTACTACACTGTAGTTTATCGTACTCCGCAGTGTGTATGTCGCCTAACGTAAGCTTGGGGTAGATTTGCAGGATTGCAAAGGGAAAATATTTACACTACTAGGGTTGTTTTAGGGAAATAATTAAGTATTACAAACTATGCATAAATAACTTAAATAAGTCAATAGCTTCAAAACTAAATACAAGGAAAAAAAAATACTGTGCTCTAAACAGTTAAGGAGTTCCTTCGTCTGGAGCTGATTGAAGCATCAGGCCATGCTTATCACAAAAACGCAAGATCATCAGAACTAAATCAATATGTACAATTTCAACCCCCCTAGGATAAAAGGAAGCTTTTTTTAACCGACTTCAAAAAAGGACGATTCAATTCGATTGTATTTTTATGTTTGTTACCTCAAAACTTTCGACTGGATGCACCGATTTTGATGATTCTTTTTTTAATCGAAAGCTGTTGTTTGTCATGTAGTTTCATTTAAATTAGAGCGAGATATGACAAGCAGTTTTTGAGTTATCCCTAATTTTGGAGTCGGTTATTTTTGTCAAGAATTATATTAGCTTGCAAGATTTAACCCACACAAACAGGGTAATCTAGTGTTTAAAAAGTGTTTAAAAACTGTAAACACAATCTACTTAAAACGCTAATTAAAAAATGCCTGTTTTAATTTTAGACACATTTCGTTCTCCAAAACAATTTAAGTCAATTGTCAACCCTACATTGGGACATAGTGCGTGGGTGGCAATTTTCAGTGAAGTTACTGACCTTGAACATCGTAGCCGAAAAGTACATATACGGAAAATATATCCGAGTTATTAATGTTCAGCTGAAGACATTATTTGTCTTATTTTTAAACTTAATGTGATCTATGAGCTCGGATATTGTAATTACGGATAAGCCAAATTGAATCTATTTGTAATTAAGTTACAAAGAACCGATGTGTTAACATTTATCGCTATAGAAAGAATACTATTATAAAACGTTTAATTTAATTCCAAAAGTACATTTAGGCACATTTTTATGAATTAAGTGTATTTTGTGTAAGTGGCAAACGTGGGTAAAGCTGCGGCCAGCACTAGTTACTGATATACCTAACGACCAATTCAATTTGAAGTTAACTCGGGACCTCGCAACCGCACGAATAGTTTCGTGAATTCCATCATAACAATAATTCATAAATATTGCAGTTAACAACTCACAATTTTAAACCAAACGATGCGTTAATACCTGTTACATATAACATATTGAAGATACCGAGTATACCTTAATTTATTACTACGGATGTATGTCCGAATCGAGATGTGTTATGTAATCCCTATTTACACTTTAGGGGACTCAGTTATGAGGGCGCGTTTTATTTAAGGAAAGGTATGTAACGTAGGTAGGTACTATCAACCTTTTCAAACATTTATGTGCACACCTGTACATTTAATTATAGCATTAAAAGTCATACCAGTATTACAAGAAGGAATAAAATGTTATAGCATAATAGAGTTGAATACGTATTTAGAATAGCTTTTATGTGTATTGCGTTCTACTAAACACTGTTTAACGCTCCATCTCAGAGTCACTAACGGTTACTTAAATCACTCCTTAGTACAGAATTTGTATGGTGATTCTTTACTAAGGAGCGATTTAAATAACCGTTAGTGACTCTGAGTTGGGGCGTCAACAAAACTCTACATGAAGGAGACGTTATTTAATATTGACGGTCAATAACGACATAAGTTTGACTTGTCAAGCCAAGTTCGGCACTGGTGCTGGTTCAATGCAAAGTTTATAAACTTGATGCTGACTAACTGCGTCGTCTATCCGCGGCTCCGCGCCACCTGTGCCGAATATTTGCGTGCCTTAGGGTCATAGCACACATATCAGCTCGGAAAGGGATCGTCACTTTCGCCTCGCCGTCACAAGGCGTCAACCTAATGTAAAAAACGGATCAGCAGCTCCAGTACGTCGACTTGGTTGCGGCTAGGCGACGCCACGCCTATGGCTCGCCGACCGCGTTTACAGCTCCCAGAGTTTACAGACCCTTAAGCACTGGTAAATCGGCGCTGGTAGCCTGATTCTTGAATAACCCTAGCATTAGTACGATTCTATTTAAACGCTTCATATATCGTTACAGCCGCCACAGAAACGTAAGAAGATCGTTTATCACACAAAACGCCAAGCGTGAGAAAATTACGGAGGAAGTTGCATTTAAATGTCTTGACAAATCGTGCGTGGGAGGAAATTATACGTGAGCCCGTAACATTACCTCATTCTTATCAAATGTTCAAGAAATTTGTATGCTGTCGTCTTATCTGAATGATAATATCGTGAAAATTGTTAGCCTTTTCCTGAACTGTTCAAAGAACAATGCCCAACTGCCATACATCGTTTTATTTCATTTTCAACTTTAGCGTCTTAAAATAAAAAAAATTCTAAAAATCGCCGCTTTAATTTCTGAGCTTAGATATATAAGAATTTTCAGCAGACACACCCCAGAACCAAAGTATTTTGAGATTGAATTCTTATAACCATTGAGTTATAGAGTAGGGGAGACTAACCCTGGGAATACACGTCCGATTTTGTTTCCGATTGTCTGATCAGACTATCTGATCGTATTTACTCGATACACGTCCGATTTTTGCGTCAGACTTTTTCTGAACACAGTCGTTCTCGAGCTGTGAGAGCGGTAAGTGCTTGCTTGCCAGAAAGAAAAGATGGACGGCGAATGAAAATTATGGTTACTTATTGCATATTTGCTCGTGTTAGCGCGAAAGAAGAAATAACGTCGCTATTGGATTCAATATTCAATTTCAATTCAGATTGATTAAGTATCAATCTGACAAGACTTACCGAGAGTAATTTCTACTTAAAACATCCAAAATTACTGAGATACCCCGAAAAGTTTTCTGATTGTTATAGAATAAGTATAAGCTCTTTTAACTCTTGTACTCGGGTCATGGGTGTTATTGGGATGTGTTATATGTGTCATGTATGCCACCCGCAACACAGGTAAAAACCTACCGCGAGGGTGTGTATGTATAAGCGTATTACAAATAATCTAATTTTTTTTTATGGAAATAGCCGGCAAACGAGCTGACGATCCACCTGATGGTAAGTGGCTATCGCCGCCCATGAACATCAGCAACACCAAAGGCATCACCGATGCGTTGCCGGCCAAGAAAGAAAGAAGAAAAAGAAAGAAAGAACTGGCTCTCAAGCCCCCAGCCGGAACACGAGTCGTTTGGCGGCTGTCTCATGCTAGAGGGTGGTAGCTATCCAGGCGAACCCCAATGGAGAAATAATAATAGTAATAATGGTATTAATTAACAATTAAAATCAATACTATTAATATAATCCCTCCGAGGGCCCTACCACCAGCGGGCCGGATTTAGTCGCCTTTTACGACACCCTTCCGGCGTGGGATTCGGGTTAGTATTCTAAGCCGCCCCAATACGGCTGTATTTAATTTTAACAAAAAAATAACCGACTTCAAATGAAGTACATCCAATAAAAAAAAATCGTCGAAATCGGTTGAATATTGAGTTATTCGTCCATTTATCACGCACATACTTAATGCAAATGTAAGACATATGCTTTCGACATGGATGCCATAGTCAGATCTCGATCAAATTTATGTGGGACCACACGACAAGCACCAGCTTTCGATTAAAACAAAAATCATCAAAATCGGTTCACCCAGTCCAAAGTTCTGAGGTAACAAACATAAAAAAAAATACAGTCGAATTGAGAACCTCCACCTTTTTTTGAAGTCGGTTAAAAATTGGAATAGTTAGCAGCGTGTAGGTACAGATAGCAGAGCATAAAAATAAAAATTTTCAAAAACCCCTCGTATCAGGCTACTGCAGCGCCCTCTGGTGGCCTACCGCCATAAAACATATAATTATAAGCCCGCTCTTTAGTGATACCTTTTGGATGCAAAAAACTGCAATGAAATCGGCCCAGTAGTTTTCATAAAAACGGTAATATACATACATACAAACTAACAAACAAACAACCTCTAACCCCTAATGCGTTCGTTTCGTTCCGTCCGTCGTGGGTAAAAATTAAAATGAAAAAAGGGATAGATACCATATAGGAATAAAATAAGGCACAAAGTATGGAGTATGAGTATTGGTAGAAATTATTATACATTTTAAGAATTAAACATTAAAATAATAAAAATAAATTAAAATATTCATAATAATATCTAAATTAAAATAAATCTTGCATGTCCTTTGGTTTCCTAAAAACTAATGATCAACAACGCAAAGAAGTTTACGACTTCCTCGTGACCTACTTAATTACTTAACCATTTTAGTAAATTTTAACTAAATTTTAAGTAAAAAGTGCCCGTCCAAACGTGTTAAGTGATAAGCCCTGCCCACCTACTTAACAGAAAAATAGAAAAATTTCTAAATTACTTATTTAGTTATGTACTAAATTACTTATCTACTTAACTACTAAAATGACATAACAATGCGACGCGTGCGTTCACTGTCACGCTAGAGAGTAAACTGGCAAGTCGGAAGGAGGAATCGGACGTGTATTGGTCTCTGTAGAAAAGTATGCAGACCGCACCTTCAGACAATCGGATCGGCCATAAAATCGTAGACGTCTTGGCGCTGTTTCCGACTCGGACGTCCGATCCTACAATCTGATCGGACGTGTATTGTGTATTCAAACAAATGTATGGCACGAGGGCCTTCAGATTGTCTGATCAGACTAGTCTGATCAGACAATCGGAAACAAAATCGGACGTGTATTCCCAGGGTTACGGCTGCCTGTAATTTTTACCATTATTTTATTCTGACTTTTTTTTGATTGACAACCGGAAATGGAAATTTGACATCATTACATTTGTCATACCAACATTTATAACGAAATTCTGTCTGTAATATTGGCCAGAAGTCTCCCTATATCTTGCTTGATACAAGCTGTGTATCGAAGTGAGTGCCTGAATGAAAATGGACATTGTTGACATCATTGACATCATTGTTATTATAGTCAATTCATCACTTATTAATAAAATTATTTTACGCTGGGTAATACGGGTACAGGTATTAATTTTAAAATACGTAAAAAAATAATTGAATTGCTTCGGTATAACTGACGTTTTAAGACGCTAACAAAAATAAAAAATAATTTTTGGGCATTGTTCTTTTCACGTTTCATGAAGCCAGTTTGACAATGGCCGTTTCTACATTGGATGACACGATATTGACATCTTACTCGTATGACATGTCTGTGTAAGCATGTATTGTGTACACACGCACATATGGAAGCTTTCGTACCTGGTCTGTGTATAAGTCACACATACATAATTATAGCTGTCGTTACGACACCAGTGGGAGTCTTGCTGCCGACGATAACGACATTATCGTGTCGTTGTTGTCCGATGAGGCAGCGTGCAACTTAATAAACTCGAGCGTCTCCAAAATGTATGTATAAGGTTTATAATTGGACTACGCAAATATGATCATGTTTCCGATTTTCATACTAAACTCGGGTGGCTCCCCATCTGTTTTCGCCGGAATACTCATTTACTTTCTGCTTTGCACTGTGTGCTGTTTAACTTCCTCCCCTAGCTATCTCCGTTGTAATTTTAGTCATCTTTATCTCCCTCGCTTTTCCGATAAACTTATCCCTCAAACTCCTAGACTTTTCACTTCTTTTTACTCACATTCTTTTACTCTGTCTGCTATAAATATCTGGAAATCTCTGCCTCTTCAAATTCGCGAAGCAGAAACCTTGTTCTCCTTCCAAAAATCTGTCAAAAACCTTTTCTTACTTTGCAGTATTAGTATTAGCCCGTCTTATCTATATGTATTTTATTTTTATTTTTGTATAAGTATAATTGATTATATTGTGTATACCCTACCCTGCCCTTGATTTCCCCCAGAAACGATTTTCCTCTTATTTCATTGGGTTGTCTGGAAGAAATCGTTTATAAGTCATAATTGGCTTGTATTGTGCTCAATAATTAAGTGTAACTTTCTTTGTAATTGTCTTCTTTAATGTGTATGAAAAATAAAGAGTTTAAATAAATAGGTACATATTTTTTAAAAGACCTTTTCAACGATACCCCACACTATGGGGTACGAAACGAAAAAAATCCTCACAATTTCATCCTCACGTTACCTGTAGGGTAGGTATCCTACTGTCAGTCTACGATTTTGGAGTTTTAAAACTCCAAAATAATAAATATGTATATCCATGCCAAATTATAGCTTTCTAGCACAAAAGGTCTCGGCACTGTGCCTCGGACTGATGGACGGACGGGCGGACATGCCAAAACTATAAGGGTTCCGATCTAACTTCGGAATTCTAAAAATAGATCTATTCCTGTGTCGGACACAATACATTAAATTAACCACAGCGTTTGTGGGCGTTAATTGCATGAAATTGAATTAACCATCTGTAAATTACCTTTGAGGTGTATCTGCTTTGTTTCAATTTGCGGCTAAATGTTTCTGATATTTTTATGCCACAGATAAATTTATCATAATATTGTTACAATAGATCGAACTTCGTTGTTGCCTATGGGATCGACACCCTGACTTACACTACAAATAATAACAATAATACGTCTGGTGCGAAGATTCTAATCATATAGAAAATAAAATACATAACCAAAAGATTAAAGTAAATAATACAGTCGATTGGGAACGCTGCTATGGACTAACCGGCTTTCAATACGTCGAGTATTTTCAGATTACGTAGTGGCAAAATAACAATGTTCGCCCACATCGTGACGAAATGTATGCAAATATATTTAGAACGAGATATGCAAATATAATGGACACGCGTAAACGGACTTCATTGTGGAGTGGAGGGATGTCTGTTGCTCGGCAACATCCTCATACAAATATCCGAATTGTTACCGCAAACATATCCGAATCGTGTTTGTGTTAGGTATAGAAAATATGTTATAATAATATCTTGAATTAAGGAACAGAAATGGAAAATCTAATACTCAACAGTTTAAATATTTGGATTGCAAATCGGATCATTGCAAAGCAGTCTTACGACTGACCTAGGTTCTCATTTCATAATATCAGACTCGCACATCAAAGTTTGGTCAAGGGCAAATTAGCAGACTGCAAACTTCACATACTGGAAATCGTTATGGAGAAATATTTTAGGCGTCAGTTTTTTCATATTATCATGCACCGAAGCAAGCGATATTCGTTTTATAATCTGTGTCGGAACTGCAGACCATCCTGAGTGGGCGACCAACGCTCAAACCACTAAGCTATCAATCCTTCTATTCGGATACGATTACGGTACATCTTTAACAACGGATGCTGTACATTTAATTACATTTCTAACACTACAAGCTACCGTGACGCGACGTGGCGACACTCGCGGCGCCCGATGTGTCACAGTCACAGACTCACAGCATGCTTATAAACATCGGAGAACATCGCAATTTCGCAATGTAGTTACCATTTTTTTTAAACCAGTGTTCTGCCCGTGGCTTTGCCCACCATTTCCGGGGCAATAAGTACCTTGTATTATTCCAGATCATGGTACCTATAATTTTTTTTTTATGCTTTGAGCAGGCAAACGAGCAGACGGGTCACCTGATGGTAAGTGATCACCGCCGCCCATGGACATTAGCGACACCAGGACATTAGCATTATTATAATTATAAGCCTTTTTGCTGAACCTAATGAGCAACAAGTGTGGCAATGTTGCCAGCTTTCTTTTGTTATATCTTTGGTCTAGTTAGGTATCGTTTTGATTTTATGCGGCACCTCTGTATTTAAAAATAATATAATATTTACAATGTTTCCTTGTTTTCTAAGTATTCACTCGTTCCTTAGTAGGGTAAATATATAGGTACGATTGTTTATTACGTTTTCATTCCTTCCTAGGGTAATGGAAATATTATTATTATGGCAATCTTACCTTAAAAACATTCGTCATCTAATATTTTTCGGTTGTTACTAATAATACCATAGAAGAAATAATAGTACGTAATAGTACATATATAATATAATACTATAACTTGTATATTTCGATGCAAATGGCGACCAAAATGCTTAAATTCGATACTTGTGACAGATTCATTTGAAAATTGAAATCATTGAATTGCTATATTTACTGAAAGGTCCACGAGTCTGTTATTGGCATCAGGTAATTTTAGGTGTTCTAAATTGTTTTTGTTTCCATCCAAATTATTTTGGCACTCGCAACGTAATTTAAATGTCTTTGCACGTGTATTGTAGTAGGTACTCGTCTATAGTAAGTAGTGGAAATTTTATTATACTAAGGGATGATGACTTTTTCTTAGTATTTTTTTTGTCAACAAAATGCATCGATCATTCGGTATGATTCCCCTTCTTTCTATTTGGACAGTATCGAGTAGGTGATGCCTTTGATGTTAAAGATGTCCATGGAAACCATTGAATGATTCGTTTGTTTTGTTGTGTGCAATTTATAAAGAAAATATTATCAAGAAAATACACACTTGTCTTATTTTAGATGCATAATACCTGTAATGTACGCTTATTGGTATTCTGTTCTCTTCACAGACATAGATAGTAGTTCTCTCAACACCTGTTGCATACTCACTGATGTTCATTCGAATAAGAGGGGTGCATGATGATACGATGACGTCGAATCAATGGGTTTACTGACGTAGGTGCAACAAGTTTTGCGTTAACTACCGCATAATTCAACGCGGAATTGGGTCGGCGCGGCGGCGCGTTCATTCGGCATTCATAAGTAGCAGAGCAGTCAATGCTATTACGTTCTGAATTCAAATGGTGTGGTGTGCGTTTGTCATCGTATAATTTCAGCTGTTTCGATGTTCTGCTCGCCTGGTACTTGTGATGTTTCATGATCATTTTTGTACGCTGAAAATAAAAATGCGCACACTCTTTGCAATAATTTTATTCAATGACACTATTGACAACATTCATTATCTTCGATTGTTTTATTTTTCCTATGCGTCTCTATTTTTTTTGGCGTGCTCGCCAGCCAGTAACATTTTGTAAGTAACATTTACCAGCAGTAACATTTACCAGCAGTAACATTTTCTCAACAGTAACTCTTATCTCCTCTCCTCACCTCACCACACGACTCACCTCACCTCACTTTACTTCTTCACACTTTAGCTCTGCTCCTCTGTTTTCACTTGAGGTAGGTACGCGTTTAGTTTAGCATTATGTATAAAATTACTTCGTAACAATTTATTTTCTATTGTGTATTCTCATTTTATCGCCAGTAAAAAACAAATGAAACTTCCCGTGAATCGTTATAGAATTCATCAATTTGTCGTGACACTCTCACAATAGGGAAAAGATTATCGGAACAAAGTTCCATATCGCATTTTGCGAATGAGGGCTAGCTGGCTAAAACATGTAATAATTTTTCACTTCTGTTTTTCACTAATGAATCATTTATACAGTATACTGGTTTTCAGAAAAATTAATTCTATCAATCCTTTTTTAAATCATAGGAATATTTCCTGTATTAATCACCTATCTAATAAAATAGCAAAATGTATCGGTTATTAATGGTGGTGTATCATATGAGTGGTGTTATGAAAAATAATTTATTGACAAGAAATTTTACAATTTATAGGTCGTAACCTATTCAATTACCAAAGTAGTACAAAAACAAATTAATTCTCTAGAAAGATTCAACGTTTACTAACTCAAATGTTACAAAGTTCTGGCTCTGGCTCTGGCTGGAAACAATTGGAGCGCCTTCTATAAGAATATTAACGCATGCAATGGAACCTCATACGCGGCGCTAATGTTTCCATTGTTCCATTGACGTCATACGTATCGAATTCTTTTAACACGCCTTTTTTTGAGTCTGTATATTATATGTAGTCACTGTACGTGAAGAGAAAATATTATTCGTCTAAGCCGCGAGCGTTCAGCGAGGTGTAATAATTTAATAAATAACTTAACTGATAAATGACATTACTTATAAAATAACTACTTAACTATTTCCCTCTTATGCTTCTTTTATTGAACTACTACTACTTCTATGTCCATCCCTATAAAATCTTTCAAAATTTTTTATAAGTGCATGTTTATTTTGTTTAAAGGAAATACTTCTAAAGTATTAGGTATGTCGTATAGTCCATTCTACCAAAATTTCAAAATGTGAAATTCGTTTGAAAGAATATACCTACATCATCCTTCCTTATTCTTTCAGCCAAAACCCACAGCACAGATTTTCATGAAAACCACACAGGTAAAACATTCTAGACACATCGCTTACCCAGTAATACAACGGCACATCTACGTTTGTCATATTTTACAGAAACGAATTTCAAAAAGTTTATAAAAATGTTTAAAATTAATTTATGGGTTCTGTTTACGTTTTTTACAGAATGTATGGGTTTGGTTACTAGTATAGACTTTGATACATATTTACCACTATGTTGATTAGGCATTTTTAAACATGTATACAAATTATACTCAATTTCGCATTTTTTGCAATGTGCCATTATAACTAGTCCAGCCATAAGTTCTGTTACAAATGAAAATGCTTTTTTTTTTTAAATGAAGTAATGTAATATTAATAAAATTTATACCTACATATTTATTAAAGTCTCAGCAAAAAATAAAAAAAAATATTCTATTCGAAATGGCCACCTTTGGCTTTTATACAGGCCTTTAATCTGTGTGACCACGAATCTATGGATTTACGCACTGTTTCCAAGGGAAATTTCGCCACTGCTTGCTCCAAAGATTTTTTAAGAGACTCAATGTCACCGTGTCGTTTAGAGCAGGCCATGTCCTCTAAAACTGACCATAATTTGAAGTCTAAAGGGTTGAGGTCTGGGCTAGATGATGGCCAGTCTTCAGCTCTTATAAAGTCCGGAACATTGGTTTCAAGCCAGGCTTGGGTAGTTCGTGCCTTGTGACCAGGTGCAGAGTCCTGTTGGAAAGTCCACGGTATATTTTTAAAAAGAGTATTGCTGAGAGATTTCACAACATGATCCAAGACTGTATCTTGATACACTTTGGCTGAAGTTTTCACTCCTTTTTCACAAAAATGCAGTTTTGTGACTCCTTGATAAGACACGCCCCACCAAACCATCACTGACGCAGGATGATGACCACGTTGTACCTTCCCGACCACTTGAGCAGCTTCTTTAGAACTATGAGCGTACACTTTATCATTTTGCTTATTGTAGTGTTCTTCAATCGTGAAAATTTTTTCATCGGTAAAGAGGATATTTCTGTGCCTTTCACCTGCGTATCGCGACCGAAGGCGTTTTGATCGATCCACTCTCTTTAATTGTAAAGATTGATTTAGGGCATGTCCTGTATATCGACGATAAGCACCGAGCTTCAGGTCTTGTTTTATAATACGCGACAGAGTCCTAGCGGGAATCTTCATTTCTCGCGATAAGATTTTTTGCTTCCTAATGGGGTTTCGACGAATTCTGGCTTTAACAGCATTAACAGCCTTTGTAGTTCTAACAGCACGCGGCCGCCCCGATCTTTTCTGGTCTTCGACAGACGAAGTGTTGTTGTATCTGTTGATTGTACGATATACGAAAATACGGCTGATACCAAGCTTTTGAAGTGTCTGGAATATGACCGACGGCTCCATACCCACTTTGTGCAAGGCGATCACTGCAATCCTATTTTCTTTAACACCCCATTCCATATTGTAATTTGATAACGAACACGAAAAAGTATGTGAAATGGCGCGAAATCGAAAGAAGTTTTTAAAATAATAAACGTGTTCCAAATTCAAAATAATTAAAAAGCTGAAAAAAAGAAAAGTTTTTATGTAACAGTATTTATGGCCAGACTAGGTATAATAGGTGAGCGACATCTAGAATAACTTATAGAGTACTTATTATCACGGAAAATGCGAGCAAACACGCGGAAATTTTTGCCACGGCGTCTTGCAGTACACATCAAACAGCATACATAATGGCCAATTGTTATTCACACCCTAGCGCCAGATATTTACTATAAACTAATATTAAATCGGTCCTAACGCTATACAATATGCGTAAGATAAGGCATAAGACCTCTTAATATAACCAAGCTCTGTGTGGGGCGAATTGATTAAATTCTACGCATTATTTGATTACATCTCCTCGGCCAGTCAATTAAGCGGTTCAGCTGGGATGACGAAACCCGAAACACCAGAATGACTTGTTTTAATTGATTCTACTGACATAATGCTGATTGGTATTATGTAAACAACCTGTGTTCACGATGTGTGAATAGTACGCACTAAATAATTAGTAGCATTTAGTAATTATAAGCACTCTTACGCCCCAACTCAAAGAGACTAACGGTTACTTTAATCGTTCCTTAGTCAATCACCATACAAAATGTGTACTAAGGAGAGATTTAAGTAACCGTTAGTGACTTTAAGTTGGGACGTTAGTATGAAGATGTGTTTAGGAGTTTCTTTCGCCATTTCTTCTTCTCCATGACCACTTTTCCAAAATGATAGATTAAAAGAAACACGTACAAAGTTTATTCATAAGAATTTGAATTTTGGTTTGTTGGTTGGAAGAAAATGCTGTGTTAGCATTAAGCCCTTATAATGTATCGTTTTTTGCAATAAAGTGTTTTCATGTCATTTCATTTTGTAGTCGAGTAAGTAGAAGAACATCAATGACATTAAAAGCATCTCCGATGTGTTACCAGCCAATAACAAAATACGCGCTAAAAACGTCATAACCCTTCCTAGCAGTCGGGAAAAAAGAGCGATCATCTTGGAACAACACAGGCTATATTTACATAATTATAATTAAACCACGCACTCGAACAATGGATATTTGAAAACCAAAGAAATTTTCAAGCGAAACATAATTTAATTAGCTGTTTTACTCAAAAAGTAAGTAAAGTTACTCAAGTAAATATAATATTAATTCAGTATTATCACAGAAGAAATAATAGTACATAAATAATAGTAGAATTATTACCTTCTTATTTTAATAATAATAAAAATCTGTTCTGTTTGCTTAAACAAACATGTTAGCGTAGAGGATTTTGTCAGTGTTCCCCTGAGGTAGTGAAATAAGGACGATTCTCCCAAATTGGACGCCTACGCCGAGATACACACTTTGTTAGGGTAACCATATCAGTAATTTAGAAGTCCTGAATCATCTATATCTATCTATACAAATAATAAAATTGAAGAGTCTGTCTGTGATTTTGAAATAAATGTTTTTTTTTCAAGTTGCAAATCGTTACTTGCAAGATAGTAACACTGAAAAATGAGTTTTTAAATTTTATTGTCTGTCTGTTTGTTTGTCTCCGCTAATCTCTGAAACCACTGAACGAATTTTAACAGGACTTTTACTAGGATATTGAAAAGTCTTCAACTTAAAATATACGCTTTTTAGGGTTCTACAGCAAAGGGTTCAAAAAATTAAAAATATTTGTTTTAAATAATTAAAAAACTTTTCTCCGCACAAAAAGAGCCTTGATCATGCACATGCCTTTCTTAGTTTTTATATATATTTTATGGAAAGGCCATATAATGCCTATAAGGATTACTTTTTTTCATTCATTCAAATTCAAACAAACCTATTACTGAGTGGATATCTATTTTATTATTTTGTTCTCAAGAGCATACATTTGTGTATCTATGTTCTCCAATATAATTTTATCATTTTAAAAAATTTCACCTTGGATGTGGTGGAAAAACGCAAATTAAATCTGTATAAGTAACCGACATTTAACAAATAATCGACTACTTTCTTGACCACTAGATGGTACTGTATTTGTTGATTCACGCCAAAAACTTTAATCTATAGAAATAAATAAAATTGTCTGTGATATCAAATCTTCACTGGAGATATAGAAAAATAATTTGAGCCAACGAAATACTGCTATGTCAAACGTTATTCAAAGTGATGAACAGTTGTAAAAGATAGGTATTTAAACACCATTAGATATATTGCAATGTGATAACAAAAGTCATTCAATGTGATGAGCAAGTACTAAAGATACAATAAAATTAAGGTGTGAAGTATGACATGGGGAAAATCGGAAAGCTAGCCAAACTAATTAATTGAGACTATTTGTTGCCCGCAGCTTTGCATACGGAAATTATGTTTTAACTTATTCAAACGTTTATCCTGTTTTCCCGGGAAACCTTTTAATTTTCCGGGATGAAAAGATGACTAAAATATGACCCAGGGTATCAGTAACAACTTTGCCAATTTTCATCGAAATCCGTTCAAGGGTTTTCATGTGATGCCCGGACAGACAAACAGACAGACATACAATAATTAAAAAAAAAAAATGTTTTTGTGCTTTAACACGTTATTGAAGTGCCCCCTAATTAATTTTTTTTTAAATATTAAATGTACAGAAAATTTGCCCTTTGAGTTTTATTATAGTATAGAAGATTTTCAAATAGATCAAAATTTTTGTATTTACCAAAGGTCACCAAAGGTACCAATATTTACAGGCAGCTGCATGGTATCCCTACATGCGTTGAAGGGCGTCATTTATATAGAAGAGTAAAGAAAATATTGTTACGTAGTGCAAAGGGTTGTTCGGTGAAATCAAGGTCTTTGTTTAGGCACTTTTATATCAAAAGACTCGACTGATTTTGTATCCATGGAAATGTATATTGTTTTAATGGAACATTTAGATACCTATAAGATCATTTGACATATTTTTATTAGCTATTGTATTAGAATAGTAACCCAAGCAATTTTTTATGCATTGAAAACACCGCATACAAATCGGTTCGGCAATTTTTGAAATTAGCGGAAACAAACAATTAAGTAATAATGTTATGTTTGTTATTGTTTATTCAATTGCTGTAAATGTTTGCATTAAACAATCCAGCGATGTCTGATAGTTTTTATTTCGTTTTTGAGTAGTGTTCTAGTGGAATATTAACCATATGGTAGTTTTTTTGCACCTCCTTCATGGCGTCACCCAATTTTCATGATTAACATAAACAAAGCGCTCATAGCCCGGCGGCTTGCGTCGATCCTAAGTGATCGACAAAGTTAAGCAACATCGGGCGCGGTCGGTAGTTGGATGGTAGTTGGATGGTAGTTGGATGGGTGACCGCTAGTGGCAAAATTCTTGAGCGTTTCTGTGCTTCGGAGGGCACGTAAAGCCGTCGGTCCCGGTTGTTATCATATGATAACAGTCGTTAAGCCATGTCGGAGGCCCTCGGGCGGTTTGAAAACTTCCGACACTCGGGTTGGCCACTAACCCCTCCACCAATCCGCACCGGAGCAGCATGGTGGAGTACGCTCTAGGCCTCCTCAAGAGGAGAGACCCGTGCCCAGTAGTGGGCCATTAATGGGTTGAAGCCAACATAAACAAACTGACCAACATTAATAAGTGCTTATAATAAGTGCTTACAACCCAGGTACATCAGTAACGCCAAAACTCAAACCAAAACCTTTGGCTCACAGCTCAAAAAGATTCGCTCGTTTGTCTCACCCTTAAACAATTTGTACTTGACTCATTTTTACCGTGCATACCTCAGCTCCGCAGTTCCACATCTCTGTTAACAAATTCGTTGTTCATAAATGTAAATAGATTGCAATTACGTCGGTATCAACAGGTCACCGAGGGTTGTTGGGTGAATGCCGGCGAATTTAATTTGGCAGGTGACGTAAACTCTGACGCTCGGGGCTTTGGCTCCGAGATTGAGATTCACTACCTGTCAGTAGTTTAATAGTTAATACTATAGTGGGTGGATAAGGCTTCGAACACACTATGATCTGTTTATTGTACCAATATTTTTACAAACATTAATTACGAAGATAAAGAGGTACAGGTGGTTTTATCTTCCAGATAACTATAGTTCTTAATTATGCTCCATAAAATTCTAAATTTAAACTGTAATGAGTATTTACGAGTGTTCTCACTATGTTCCTAATCATAATTGAAAACTTAAGGAAAACTGATAAATTTCGATGTTTACATTCATATTTATATATCTGAAACTTAATAGAATAGAATAGAGTAATGCATTATTTCATCAGCCATATACACACGAACACAATTAAAAGAACATTGTAATATAGGAACACAATTAAAAAGAACAGAGTTAAAAAGCAAAAACAAAACACAATAAATCTAACAAACATAGCTATCAAACAATAAAAATAAATCGGTTGCCAAATATACCTTTTTAGGGTTCCGAAGTAAAATTGGAGCCCTCATAGTTTCTTCATGTCCGTCCGTCTGTCCGAAGCAAAGCGACGAGACTCTTAGAGCTAACCGAGATCCGACCAGAGACCCTAAGGGCTAGAAAGCTGTAATTTGGCATGAACATATACATTTATTAAAAATCCAGAATCGTAGTATAAAATGGTTAGCAACACAGAAATTGACACTATAAAAGCGTGTATTTAGTTTTTTAAACTATTAACTTGAATATCATAGACATTATCTTCAATGTTATGTAAATTATACTTATAGGTTTTATAAAGATAAGTTAAAAATTAGTTTAGTAAGGTAATACATATAATATAATAGTCTTCTTTCAGTAATCGCCCTTAGGCACCTAACGAACGAATAACGAATTTGAAGGCGTACATGGCTTGTGTATCCTGCTTGCGGATGAACGGTGGATGAGTGCGGTTGATTGCTCCTGTGACGGTGATAAAGTCGTCATATCAATATTGTAACACATCGATGGACACAAAGAAATAAAATAAAATTTAATCACACAATATCAGTATTTTGTAGCGAACCGTATAGAGGTTCTATCAACCTATGTATAAGCTTACAACTAAACTATTATAAAATGGGTATCGTATAAATTAAGCATTGTGTTCAACTTGGCTGGGCTACTACTGTGCTCCCGAGTGCGAAAGTATCAATGAACTAATATATAATATAAGTATATTCGTTTACTGGTAAGTATACTCAACTGTACATAAATGTTATAAGCCACGAAGTCTTTTTAAAAACAAGAAGTTTTGGAAAATTTTCCTTAAAAGTCCCACCCAATTTAGATTACCTCAGATACGTATCAAAATTGTCACTTATCGTTTTACGTTTATCACACGTACTCGTAGAATGCGGAATACAGTGTCAATATGCTAATGTTATCTGGCAAGATGTAAGGCTTACGAGTTGTCATTAAGTTAAATGTTTCTATATAAATAGTGGGAGGAACGCTATCTCTAAGGTCGATGGTTATCAGGCTATCGTTTCCGAGGGGGAAGATTTACGATGTAATCTAAAAACAGATAATGACATTATTGGTCTAACATCCGAACACACTGTATCTAGGGTTCCTTGTGTCGTGGCTGCCATGGACAACACACAAGACAAGGACATTCACACCCAGACCAAAAACAGAAATTCAAACTCATCATTCACTACCTCGCTGGGAATCGAATATAGGACCATTGCATTAACGTGGCGATCCGGCATGGTAACCATTGACCGCCACACGGGTCGTCAGTAATAACAGATATTCACCATTATAAGCTTGGTGAATTTCAACCAGTATTTTAAGCTTTTTATACGTATGATCTATTTTACAAATTTTAATGCAAAACTAGTAGGCGACCGAATACCTGAAAATAAATGTATGCGCTTTAACGGACCATAAAATGGAAGGTATCCTCATAGGAGTAAAATCTAATTGTAACTACAATACGTTTTCGTAGTTGTCAACCCACTATGGTACTACTTCTTACTAATTAATATTTTAAAACCTCCTGGGAGTGTATTCGCATTATTAATAGACCCTTAGCTCGGCTTAAACTCGATGTAACTACACTTTTAGTTGGCGATGTTTGAAAACAATATAGAGACTTTCGAACCTATTATGTACGTATATCATCACATACGTGTAGCGACCCTACATTTGTTTATTATGTAATTGAATAAAGAAAAGGAAAGAGCATAAGGTCAACTACGTCATTTGAATATGCTGCTGGAGTATAGAGTGGCTTTCTTAGCCAAAATATCGTACAAAGAAGTTGAACGCACAACTGTTTCATGTCTGTAGATAATTTGGGGTTTATGTTGAAAGTACTCTTATATCTTTTTACAGAGAAGAGAAGACTAAAAAATTGTAGTCATGAAAACCGCTTTTAAATGATTAATTCCCAAATATATCTGTCCCACTGCTGCTCCCAGGCCAGAGTCTATCACGCTGGCCAAGAGTGGATTGGTAGACTTCATACTGCACACCTTTTAAAACATTATGAAGAACTCTTACGAGTGCACTTTTCCACACGATGTTTTCATTCATTGAAGCAAATGATTCAAATGAACAATGTCTGGTCGTTATTGATCGGTGGAAAATACCAACAAACTCTTTAGATAATTTTTCTTTACGTCAAACGAGTTGGCATTCGAATCAGCTCACCAGCCGGTAATTGTTTGTAGATAAGTGTATTTTTTTCCAACTTTTTACATACATTACATAATTACTTGAGCAAAATAGCTTTAAGAATATTATTGTAATAGATAGAGAGAACTGGAGAAACATTTACTTTTCATTATGAGTTTCAAAGTGGTTTTTATTTCTTTGAGACAAATCAGCTGTTTAGTTTTTATTGTGAAAGCAAAACGAGCGTTGGCGAATACTTGAGGGTTTGCCAAGAATCAGCATTATATCTTTACTAGCGTTCTCGGCGGGTTTCATTACGTAATAAAAATAAGTAAATAATAGGGTATTAATAAGGTAATAATAGGGTATTAAATAATAAGGTAATAGAAGATTCATAATACTATGACAGGGATACGATTTGCAATTTTGCACACTGCTATCTATATTCAGTATATACCTAAAATAATATAAATGGTGGATATATAAAATGTGAAAACACACGAGAGTTGCGTTTAAAAGCAATGTATAGTTCACAAGGGACACACCAATCAATTAACTTGAGATATTATAGTAATATGAGGCAAGGATTTAAGTGCACTACTTGCAGGCTGCATCTGAATTTAAATAAGATATTAATTATATTAACTAGGTATAACTACTTTAGTCATGAGAAGTTGCTTTTCATCATTATTAATACGTAAAAGTAAAAAATATGCGATTATAAAACCTCCGAGTGTGACGCACTTATTAATTGTAGGGTTTATTTTTTGGAAACAAAACAACAATTCATAGCCCGACATAGCTTGTGTCGATCCTACTTAAGTGATCGAAAAAGTTAAGCAACATCGGACGTGGTCACTAGTTAGCAATAGGTTGGTAGTATGGTTGACCGCTAGGCCACGTAAAGCCTACGGTGCTGGTTGTTATCGTAAGATAACAGTCGTTAAGCCAAGTTGGAGGCTCTCAGGCGGCATGAAAAGTTCCAACACTTGGGTTGGCCACAAACCCCTCCACCAATCCGCGCTGAGCACCATGGTGGAGTATGCTCTAAGTCTCAAGAGGAGAGACTCGTGCCCAGTAGTGTGCTCCTGTATATCTGTAATATTTGTACAAACAGACAAATTCACATTTCATATTAATGTTCATACAGATATATTACAGCTCTCGCCTATTGTTTATTAGGGCGATAAAACAGTGGAATGGGCTCTAACTTGGCTCTAACTGTGTACTGTTGTCTTTGGAGTCTATTTCCACTGGAATCGATTTTGTGTACACTATTTTTAGATCGGAGTCACGCGGAGTAGACTAACCTGCGACATTATAGTTTTTCCCGATAGGCTTTTTTTAGTTTTTCCAGACGAGCCTTACTTGGTAAACAAAACACTGTCTTTTTATCGTTATATGTAAATTAAAAATGAAAATGATTGAATGATGAATGAATGGAATGTTTTCTTTATTTGAAACCTGCATAAAGATATTAAGGTAGTGATGTCAGGTGTTTTTAATTACGCAGAAAAATCAAAATTATCTTTTGTTTAAGTATCGTATTTTTAGACCGCATTATATCAGGTGTCATAAATTTAATTATTGTTTGAAAGCAGTCAGTGGGATGTTATCATGATTAATTGCAGGTGGTTATATTATACTCGTAAGTAGTATGCTAAGTCTTGTTAATATAATGTTATATTATTTTCAAGTGATCATACATTCTTACTCGTGTCATGCTCGATCATCATAATAACTTATACTAGACTAGCTCTATGCCCGCGGCTGTGGTTATAGGAATAGGAAATATGTTATTATAGATCTTGGTCTACCTTTGTGTTGAATTTAGTGAAAATTCGTTCAGAATTTAGCGTGAAAGAGTAAAAACATCCAAAAATATTTACAAACTTGCAGATCTATAATATTAAGTAGTAGAATGCGTTTTGTTATTAGTATGATACTTTATCAAAATTCATCATCTCAGATAGTTAAAAGTCAAAGTCAAAGTAAAAATATTTTATTCGTATAGGTATTACTGATACACTTATGCACGTCATCATTTTTTATCTGTATAAATAAAAGGCAAAAGTGATTGACTGTTATATCAACGCACAGGCCAAACCCTTAGGGCTAGAAATTTAAAATTTCGCACACGTATTGCTTTTAGGACGTAGGCATACACTAAGTAAGGATTTTTCAAATTTTAACCCCCAAAGGGGTGAAATAGGGGATAAAACTTTATATGTTGCAGAACAACAGCAGACAGCTAGTATATTTATATTTAAGATATTTTAGATATTTTCGGAAACATTGAAACGGTCTAATTATTTGGGAATTTTCCCTCAAAGTTACTGTTGGTATCTACTAGTGTATCAGAGCCGAATAGATTTCATGAGTAATAAAGTAAAACAGATAAACTTTACAGATCGTGAAATGTTCAGACTTTTCGTAGTTTCTGTAACTTTATGAATATTAATAGAGACGGTATTTAGATTGCAATTTTATTTTACTAGATAAGCTATCATTAAGCATTGGAGCAGGTATAGAGATTCGTGGTTTGAATTGCTCGGTCTTGAATTTAAACTCTGTGCCTCTAATTTTTCGACTTATGTTTTCATTAAACATATTTTTGACCTGAAGAAGACAGCGGGCATCCGCTGGATTCAGAAGGCTCAGGACCGGTCAGAGTGGCGCAAGTTAAGGGCCTTCCAGCAGTGGACCTCCAAGGGCTGATGGATGGATGGAAACATATTTTTGACTAGCCATTACTGAAGCAGACACTGTTAGGAAATCTGACAGAATAATTTCCACAAATGACTGTAAAATCAGCTAAGTGGTGATTAGCTCGCGTGATGGACTGTAACTATAGCTTTTGTGAGAGGAAATCCGAGCCCAATCGAGTTGCGACTTCGTGAGTTGGGCATTGAATGAATCTAGTTGCTACTTCTTGAGCGTATGGAAACGCTAAAAAGGTACTCTAGGCATTGAAGTATTATTACTCGTATAGAACCGACACCGCAAACACCATGTAGGTACATAATATGTCCCGATTCGTTCGATTTTGAAAAGAGAACGGGGGCTCAATTTTGAAAATAGAACCTCCCGGGCCTAACACACATTTTGTTCGAGATGTCTGTTCTATGACATTATATACTTCAATGACTCTAGGTCGTTTATTCAGGTTGTTATCACTACATAGCAGTTTTCAGTTTTTATTGCATTTAAGTGGCAATTAAAGACAAAACCCACACACAGACACGCAGAAATACATAAACACATACACACACACACACACACGCACGCACAAGAATGCATGCCGGACACAAACCGTAACTTAGTTTAGTATTTAAGTTTCTCATTTTTAGTGATGTAAAAATCTTATGAGAAATAAAGTTCTTTAAACTGAACCCTGAGGAGTTAATTCCAAAACAATGTCAGTGGTCATAACTCCAATACACTGAAGAAGTGGGTCGGAATTTACCCGCACATTCATACGTAATTTAATTACTTAATATGAAAACGAATTAAAACATTCATTTTATCATGATTTATGCATGTGTGTCAAGTGATATGAAGTGTATGTATTTTTAAACGTTAAACGCTAATTACAGCGCGACATAGTACCTAAATGGTATTAAAATTAAAAATGATTTGATTATTTTTTAATATTTTTTGCAGGTTATATATTTTCCGCTTTTAGGTTTGTATGAAATGAAGCAACACCTAACATTTCTTTTTTCTATTTATTTGTCTGATACGTCACCTGAATTGATATATTAAAAATATAAAAAATAACAAAAAAACATAATATAAAATATAAATTATAGTGTAATGTTTTAAAAATAAAACATTTTAATTCTTCACATACATAATACTTTTATTTCCAGGAAATACAAATATTATTGCAGCCGATGCCATCATGATATTATGACTATCAGTTTAAAAATACAAATACAGGTCACGTTGGCTTTGTGTTAGTCAGTGTAATTAGAGGATTGGCTTGAAAGCCCCAATTAGCCGCACAGCCAAGTTTGGGCTAATGGCGTCCACGTTTCATTCCATACTCGCTGAATACGCGAATTGCATGTATTATCGCCCGATAGTTTGATTTCCACATCATAATAATATCATATGCAGCCAAAGCAGCCAATATAAAACAAATTTTCATACTCCAGAAACGGGCTGTTAGGGCTATTTATAAACTTAGGTCTCGGGAATCTTTGCGTGAAAAGTTCAAGGAAATAGGTATACTTACAGTAGCTTCCCAGTATATCTTCAACAATGTAGTTTTTATACGGAAGAATATAAACGCGTATAAACAAAATTTTGATACGCGTAAAGACACAATTGTTAGGCAAGGGATATTATAGTGTAGACGAGTATTTAAATGACAAAGACGCATGGAAATGACCAGCTCTGCAACCAGTTCCGCTCAGAATAGTAAATACTTTTGTATTATTATCTTTTTTTGTAATATTTTTTTAAAAGATGTGCTGAGGAGTTTCTTTAGGCTTTTCTTCTCCTCCACGACAAAGCACCTTCCGAAAAGCCAAAAAATGACGTGCATAAGTGTATCAGTGATACCTATATGAATAAAATATTTTGACTTTTTGACTTTTTTGACTTTTTATGGATCGTATAAAGGCAAAACTGTAAAAGTAGTTGATACATATTTGAATATAACTTGTATACAAAATACAAGCATTTTCATTATAATTAGTGTTTTCATAGACTTTTTATTTTAGGCATTTATATAAAGTTACAATCGTTGGATTTGCTTATAATTTGGCATACTTCCTACTATTACGTTTGTGTCGTTCTGTCCTATTTTCTACCATTGCTACAGAAAGGCGTTGCAGGGTACGGGGCATAGCATCATGTTACAAACTTACAAAGGACCTTTTTTCCTGGTCCATTGGTCAGCAGGGTTGTCAGTTATCAGCATTGTTAGTTATCACTTTGAATGACGCCCAATATGGGACTTTTATCACACTTGATATAACAAAAAAGAAAGAGAGAATGAACAGAAAAGAAAAGGTGTAATTAATAATTACATGGGGTTTTGAGGGGTATATAAGATATACATATTATACCTAACGTTTTAAACTCACTCGTGCTTCAGATTGTATTTATTGTTATAGGTCGCAATGAGAATAAGATTGGCTGAGACAAAAGGAGGTATGAAGTTCTACATCCCTAAAGTTTTTTCTTTCAAATTTTTTTCTCTTAGGTATTTTTCGTATACACGCCAAATATTGTAAATTTAATAATAAAAAATACGAGTTACTGACGCGGTAATGTAATTTATATGAAATTTCAGCCCTGTCTTTTCTGATTACAATGACAAGTTTCCTTGTAAAAAGCGTGAAGAATGAGTAGGGTTCGAAAAGTGTCAAAGGCTGTCTCCCGTCTAGCTTGAATCGATTTATTCCACGAAGTTACGGAGACGTGACCCGAAAACAAAAGTTTTAACTCGTTAAAATATGGCCGTTTAAAATGTTCTACACTTTGTCTTGCCTTTAATTAATGGTTGCGGAAAATAATAAAACTACATTATAGGGAACATATTTTTTACTGTTTTTTGTTGGATGCCATCTGTAATTTACATGAATAAGTGGCAAGATACCCTAAGGATAATGTTTAGTAATATTAACTACTTAGCAGAAATAAAAAAATCATTACTTTACACTTGATTTTAAATCATATCTATTTACCCCATTGTACATTAATACTGCAAAACTCGAATTACGAAATGCTATAAAGTGACTTCAGTAGTAGAAGCATTCTACTAAAATTCATCTCTCGTCAGTCGTTCTAGCTTTAATTAACCTACATATTCGGCGAGAACGGCCACTTTACCCCAGTATTTTCTAGTCGTTTAAAATTCATTTACGCTACACTGGACTGCTCGTAATAGTGGCTGCACATCACTAAACTCATTTGCCTGTCTGATGACGTCAGTGTTTCACACAATGAAAATGATTGACGTTTGAATTGATTTTTGATTCAGATTTTTTCAATTAATGTTTGAAAATTAAGTTAGAATTTATAGATTGCGCATTATTGAGTGTTAATTAATATTCTAGTGGAAATAAAAAAAAATCAATTAAAAACAATATTGATCCGGTGTGTCTAGCCACTTAGTACCTTGATTGTTAAGCTACATAATTGTTAAATATGCTGCTGAGACATACACTTAAGTAGGTACATAGTATATCGAAAACTTAGGCCGTCGTGTGTAATTCTGAATAACTTAATCCAGTTTAAACGTAATAGTAACGTCACTTATAACTGTCAGTCATAACATTAGTCCACATCGCATACTTATAATACCACTAAAACTAAATACGACCCTGTAATAAAATTTGCTGTATTCTTGTGGATTTAATGCTTAATAAAATAGCTTTGCTGTTATTTTCATGGACAAAGGCCATGTTTCTATGGAAATAGCCAACGAACGAAGTGACTGACCTGATGGTATGTGGCTATCGCCTCCCATGGATATTAGCGACACAAAAGGGAAAACGATGTGTTGCCGCTCAGGAAAGAGAAGAAAAAGAAGGAAAAACTATTAACTTATTCCTTCCTCTTCTGCAACGTGTTGTTACCCTTCAGTTGAACACCCTGCGAGAGGCAAAGAAAAGTATGTAAAACGATTTTTTCATTAGAAATACTCGTATAAAGTAACTTAGTAATCGTTTGAACTGCTACTATTACAAATTCGAGTACTAACATTGATTGAATATAGGGATTACCGGATAGAGTACGAATAGAATTTATAACTTGAACAGCGGCAATGGTAATTGAAACCCGGATAGTGTTGCACGTCACTATTACTGGAGTTCGCACTCTGTAATAGATTTTTTAATTGGGATTTTGTACTGCATACGAAGTTGAGATGTGATAGTCTAGCAGTTTGAACGTTGTTATCCCAAACAAAATATCCCGAGTTCAAATCCTGACACGCACCACTTATTTTCAACAATGATGTGCGTTTTAGAAGTGATTCGGTGAAGGAAAACATCGTGAGGAAACCTGTACACTCGAGAGTTCTCTATGATGTTCTCAAAGGTGTGTGAAGTCTACCAATCCGCAATTGGCCAGCGTGGTAGGCTATGGCCTGTACCCCTCTCATTGTGAGAGGAGACCCGAGCCCAGCAGTGGGACAATTATGGGTTGTGACTTTGACTTTTAATAAAAATATTGGTGTATTTTAATAGTTTACATTTCGTTTGTTTCATCCATCACGGTTAAGAATAAATTGGGGGAATCTCATTTATATGTGTGGATCTACGTTTTGTTTTACGATCCACCTGATGGTAAGTGGCTATCATCATCCGTGGATATCAGAAATGCCAAAGGCATCACTGACTGGCGAAGAGAGAAGAAAAATAAAGAAAGAAATTCATGACGACGTGGTTGCTAGTCAGGCTAAATATTATATTAATAAAATAAAGCTTCTAAGCTGTTGTTACTAATAGGAATTAATAAGCCTGTTGTCATTTGTCCTAAAAGTTTGACACAATATAATTATGTTCAAGTAACGTGGCGGATGGCGCCACCAGTGACTTTTAACTTGTTCTACTCATAATCGTCGCTTTAAGCTGAACGCACATATATCCGCATCGTCCGCAGCGGACGCTCCGTATGCGGATACCCTCGCACATATGTCCGGATTCGCCGTACGGATTTTTTAGTATTGCCAACAATTTTAGCAGTTTTTCCAACCTCTAGTGAAAAACGGTGCGATGTCATTCGTTTATTCCCACTCGTCTTGGTTAGTAGTCCTGTTGACAATACTAGTAGGAAAAAATCCCACTAGTTCTGTGTCAATTTATTTCCGTGTATAGGTATACTATAGTTTAAGTATGGTGTACTAAGATACAGGCCAAGGCTTAGCTTAGACACCAGATCTCCCACAGATTACTTAGCACTTACATTATCTTTTCCTTTTATTCATATTTTAAAATGTTACCTGAGTGTAATTTGAGGATGAGATGAAATAAAGATTTTTGTATTGTATTGTATTGTATAGTTTGGTATCAATCGTCAAGTATTGGCCATTAAATGTATATTATTTCATAGTTTTCATAAACTTCATAATAATATATTCCTTTATTCAACTGACAGTTGTCAGACTCAGATTCTCAGATTGCAAAAGCAAAATATTAAGACTGATGCAGCTATGGAAAAAACTGTTATAATAGCGTGCGCATTGGAAGAGGAAGAAGAAAATGAAATTCGAAAAAAAGAAGATTCTGGGCTCATGACATCAATTTGAAAAGGCAGTTAGTTGAACGGCAATTACTATACGTTATTTCCCGGCTTTGTGGATGATGATCAATGAACCTAGATAATTGAAAACTTTAATTTGTAACTTTAATTTGCGGGAAATTAAAACACATAATACTCATTATTTCTTTTTAGTTTTCGACTTTGTCTCATATTTCAATAACGTAGTTATTTATCGCAGTTTGAGGAGCACCATTCGGAATCTCGAATGTCCGAAAACAATTATATATTACAACGCATTAGGAGAAACGTTTCATAGTAAACGAATCCTGTGAGGAGATCTCGCCTTCGTGTTTATACCTATACATCATTGTTTTCGGACATTCGAGATTCAGAATGGTGTTCCTCAAACTGCGATAACTAACTACGTTATTGAAATATGAGACAAAGTCGAAAACTAATAAAAAATAATAAGTATCGTGTGTGTGTGTTGAAATTAAACCCTCAAATTCAAGTTACAAATTAAAGTTTTCAATTATCTAGGTTTATTGACCATCATCCACCAAGCCGGGAAATAACGTATAGAATTTGCCGTTTAAATAACTGCCTTTTCAAATTGATATTATGAACCTAAATTCTTCTTTTTTTTCGAATTTGACTTTCTTTGGCCAATATGCAGGCTACTACAACAATTTTTCCATAGCTGAATCAATCTTAATCGTCTTCACCGTTTTTCACTAGAGGTTGGAAGAAACTGCAAAAATTGTTGGCAATACTAAAAAATCCGTACGGCGAATCCGGACATATGTGCGAGGGTATCCGCATACGGAGCGTCCGGGGCGGGCGATGCGGATATATGTCCGTTCAACATTATATGGCATATCGGTGAATGTCAGTAGGTAAGTATACTTATATCGATTACAAGTAGTTGGCCTTCATTGATTACTCGAATATGTTCGGCAATGATTTAAGATTATTCGAAGAGAGATTGGTTTCCTACTTAGTAATTCGACTAATAAATATTGTAAATTCAAATGTGTTAAGCATGCACAAAGTTTTATTAAATATTCTTTATTTTATGTAATCATAGCTATTTTATATTAATATAATTATTTTTATATTTATTTTTTATTTTATATTATCATAGCTTATTGATCATTTATCATGTTAATTTACTAGGGTAAAAAGGATATAAAGTAGGTTAGAAAAAAATGTTTTTTCTCTAAATCTCAAAAGTTATTCTTTATATTTTCTTTCTGTTTGGTACCTAGCTATCGAATTGTAATAGAAACGTTCGAAACATGCAAATTCACATTACTATTTTTTCTTCTGATTTTACTAATAATGATTGTATTTCGACGACGTGGAGAACACTTGTTATTGTAAAACTAATAATGTGACTTTCATTTGATTGGGTTAGCTAATACACAGAAGTACGGAGATGAGCAAACAATTTCCAAACATACCAAATTGGGTAAATGTCGGCTTGTAACCTCGCAGTGCTGACCTCCGCAGCTTGCAATCGGCGAAGTATGCCTATTTTCGTCAAACGGTTTATTTTGAGATTTAATTAACACGCTTTTATAAGCTATTTAGCTTCATACCTACATAACGGAAATTTTAAACATGATTTTGACCCCCTTCAAAACGTCGGGTTAAATCGAAATTTGGCATATTCATCAAGGACCGATGGCAATTCAATATTAAAAAAATAGAAAGAAAAAAATGAAGAGCACTTAAGTTTCATTTCAAAAAATCAAAGTAAAAATAAAAATTAATAATAGTTTAAAAAAGTAAAAAACATGCTATTATAGGAAATCAAACTAAAAAATAGAAAATTTTAATACATTTGACCCACCCCACCCCACGCTTTTTTACAATTACACTATTCTTAATTAAAATTTATTAGAATTTATTTTCTATTTTTTACTTGAATTTTCTGTAAAAGCGTGTTTTTTAGTTTTTAAAAACTATTATTTTTGTACAGTTGCGGTTGTTATTTTAATTTAATAATATGGATGGGTATTCGGTTGATGGAAGGGTTATTTACTGACTATAATGAATATATACTTTCTGATACTTGTATACAATATGTAAAATATAGGTACAAAGCTCCACAAGCAAAGGATTTCTTTTCACCCTAAAACGAAAAACGCGGTTTCTATAAAATATTTTTTAGAGAAACTGTAGTTGATTATTTTCTCTTGGTTTACAGTTCATGTGGAAAATTCTTAAGCTCCAGCTATATTCTATTCGAGATAAAGTATTAGAGGACGCATGCAATTATCATCGGCTGTACGGGGAAAGATATTTACATAGACGGTCATGTAAAGAATGGTGTGGCGTCAATCGTAAAGAAACAGGTCATGTGCTACTAGGGTTACCAGCTTGTGCGTGAAAATCAGGATATTGTTATCTATTTAGTCTATATCTCGAGTCCTCTTGCTCGAGTTAGATGTCGAATGACTCGTTGATTTCCGGCTGAGGGATAGGGAGCCACTTATTTATTTCTTATGCTTCTGTCTGTTTCGGCAATGCATTGGTGATACTTTTGGTGTTGTCGATGTTCATGGGCAACGGCGGACACTTCAAATCGGATGGATCGTTAGCTCGTTTGTCGACTATTAGATAATGGGAACATTGAATAGGCAGGATATAATATATTAAGTTGAATAGGTAACAATATTAAATCCTTTTTGGCAACGACGTTTTTGCGTATGAGGTGTTTCCACTTATTAATATATATTTTTAATTTATATCAATCAGTTAATTAATCTTGACATAAAAAGCGCTAATGTGTTTTGTTACGCTGATGACACTGCAATTGTTTTCTGTGGAACAACCTGGGAACAAGTATTTCTTAAAGCTGAAACCGGTATGGCCAAGGTTTCCACATGGCTCACGCAAAATCAGTTAACTTTAAATGTTAAAAAAACAAATTACATCTGCTTTGCCATCAGTGGTAAAACTCAGCCAAAAACTAACTTTCAACTTAAACTACACACTTGTGATCAAAATATTGGTTATGGTTGTACTTGCACTACTATTGAAAGGGTGACCTCTACAAAATACCTTGGTGTGATCTTAGATCAGCGTCTTGCTTGGCACCAACATATAGATTATGTGAAAGATAGAATAAGGAAGTTGATTTGGATTTTTAAGTCTCTCAGACAAGTAGCTGATAAAGAACTTTTAATCAGAATATATGAAGCATTAGCACAGTCAGTCATTGCCTATTGTATAAGCGTCTGGGGTGGAGCCACTAAAACTAAATTCCTAGAAATTGAAAGAAGTCAACGTTGTCTATTAAAGGTTATGAACTCTAAACCATTTAAATTTTCAACGGAAGAACTTTACAAATTATGTAAAGTGCTATCAGTTAGAAAATTATACATATTACAATCAACACTCAGACTACACAAAACATTACCCATAGATACTACTACCACAACACGAAGGCGAAAGGATAGGGTTGTAAACGTAGGTTGTACAAAAACTATTTTTGCTAGAAGGCAATACGTCACGCTTTCTGCGATAATATACAATCAACTAAATAAAAAACTCAATATTTTAAAACTAACCCACTTTGAATGTAAAAATCTCGTTACTGAATGGTTATTACCTCTAAATTATGATGACACTGAAAAATTGCTACATACAAGTAAATCATAAATTTCGATAAGTACACACCACACACTCTCACTACAAAATTTTTGATTACACGCATTTACACAATATGTAGGCAAGCAGACAAACACACATTTTTCACAAACTACACTACTCAGATATATATATATATATATAAACACCTGCTGTCACTCACTCATTCACACACACACACACACACAGACACACACACAGACACACACATACACACTCACACACACACACACAACATGCATTAAAAATATATTATATATTATTTGTAAATACATTATGGTACCTAATTTAATTATTAGCTCCATTAAGTATATATATCTTAAATAATTATTGTTATAATAAGTCTACCAATAATGTTATGGAAGAGCGGGGCCACCTAACACAAGCAATAAAACGCTCAAAGGGTGGTCCCAACAACTGTTATTATTGTGTATTGAATTGTAGACGAACAATAAATAATTTTGAATTTTGAATTTTTTGAATCATCTTTTCTTTATTAGCTGTCACTCAACGTACAACATAGCATATAATTGAAAAGTTACTGCTTAATTTAGTTTAGCTTTGTTAAATAAAGCGATATTGTAATCCTTTTTTATGTTAATCAGTCATCCTAATCTATTAGTGTCCAACTGTAAAGTGCCTAATTTTATAATATATAAATTCAAATAGATTTTAAATTTGAATCGTGAGCATTACAAAAAAAAAATTATTATCATTTAATTATCATTTGTTAATTATGGAAAATGGATAAGGCATGAATAATCAGGACTATCCATATTTACATAGTAAAGTTGCTAACCCTACTCAAGTGGATGCTCTCTTGTGTGTGTAGTGACGTACTAATTGGAGCGCGTACAACATAAGTGACCGTGTATATAACAACTGAGACCTTGGACTGTATTCTAAGGAAATAAGGAATAAATTTGAATGTATTAATTTTATGGATATTAAAATATATTTGTCGATAGCTGGTGTGAATTCAAGAGATGTCCTTGTTTGAGTGACAGTATCCGGTTCTACAGTGACAGTTTTAGGGGCTTTGTATAATAGAAAGGGTTGGATCTCAGTTAAAGAATAAAGGTTGGATGGCAAGTTTTAATAACAGAAGTAGGATATAAGTGCTTCCAAGTAGTTAAACTTTAATTGTTTTTAACAGGCGATGAAAAATGGCCTTAAAGTGAGAAACAAATTGTGTAAAGTTTTTATGAAACCTTAATGATAAATTAAAAAATTAAATAAGCTATATAAATATTGTCGTAATATACCCAAGCACAACAATGAACAAGACGTCACGTTGACAGTCAGCATGAGTGTCAAAATGACATGTAATGTCATCTGTCATCATGTCAAAAGATTTTGTGCGCAGACGCAGTTCAACCGTGGCCAAGATTCATGCAGCTGGGTTGAAACATCAGCGAACACACATAATCGCAAATATCTGCGACGTTATAAAATGTGTACAATTCACGATGAATTAATTTAGAATTGGACATTAAATATTCTATATGAAATTCAAATGTTGCACGTCCCCAAGTTTAAGGTCGTAGCTCATTTAAACGACACCGCTCCCACCCAACCGAAGTATGAGAATTCAAATATTAATATTAAAATCGTGCTCTGTAGGTGCACTTTACAGTAACAACAAAAATTAGCAGGCCGCGCGCGGGAAGCAAGCTAACCGCAACCTTGCCCCTCAATAGTTAACGTCTGGCGTACCGCACACTTAAGCGAGCGGCCCGCATGCTTTGAGGACGGCGGCTGCTGGCTTGAAGCCCGCTAACGGACGGCGTACGTGCGCGGGTGGATGGAGGTCGCAACTGGCTCCGTCGCATACGTGTGAAAGGCGCAGGGTCCGCGTGTAGCCTGCTAGCTGTAGGCGCGGGGAAGCGAGTAGCCTGCTAGCTGTAGGCGCGGGGAAGCGTGTAGCCTGCTAGCAGTAGGCACCGAAACAGCGAGTTGTCTGCTTGCTTTACAGGCGGTGTTGTGCAGTTGCGGTGTGGGATCAGTGTCGTATAAATGAGCTACGACCTTTAGCTAACGTATGGAACATGAAAGGAGATCCCCAATTTTCGGCCTCGAACCATATGTAATCTGTGCTAGAACATCGGACTAGACAAGAGTAAACTATATACCAAAAAATTCGTCTTATTTATAAGATAAACATATTTAAATCTTAGCTTCAGCTGCTCTTGCCAAATAAACAAAATAATGCAAAAAAGTTTTCACAGTATTTACCTCATTACATACGATTTTATAATCGATTGAATCGATTGATAATGATCGATTGATGGAACATAATAATATATTTTATGTATTATTTAGTGATTATAATTATAATATTAATTTATTTTTTACATATTTTCGTATTCCATATAAATCAAAACTATGTAATATATTATAATTACCATTCAATCGTTACGCTAATTTTATTAAATTACATTTCGAATATTTTGACATCGATTAACACTAGAAAGACTGAAATTTCGGCTTACCACGAAAGACGGCTAGGGGTCTTTTGACCCCAATACTATTGGCCATGGTATCTGTTTTATTTTTTTGACAAATATAAATTATTTTGAATAAAAGTAAAATAAAATTATTTATATGTTATTACTTAATGTGTTTTTCATTACTTAATTGCAATTACCACAAGCTAATTTACAATAATCCACAAAATAATGTTTTGATTGATTATAACTTCGTCATAAACGTTTTTTAGAAAAGTCACATTCTCTATTAATTTTATTTTTGTAATGTGGTTGGTAGCAATGTCTTCTTTTTCTTTGTTCTGCTGAAGCTGGAGATAGCAGTAAAATTTGCTGTTGTGAGGGCGGTATCTGCAGTAGAATTTTCGGAATAATTACTAACCAAATGGCAGCTGAATAACAGTTCTACGTACTTTTTTAATTGTAGTTTCTTGATATATAACCCGTAGATTTATTTTACTGCTAAATCTAATATATTGTAAACAACCTATACACGCCATCTTCTAGAACTTTATTAGACACTGCATCTTCTAGCCATTTGGCTAACATTGACACTACACATTGACTTAGTATTATAGCATTGTAAAATTTGACTGTTTCAGGTTTTTTCTTTGAGTTACTAGCATTTATGTGTACTGTATTATACAATTTACTGAGTAACAATTCGTTTTTAGTTCTTTTTGTTTTTGTTTCATAAACTGTCAAAGACCGTTGGTTATTTTCGTCTATCAGGAATTGAGTTTGATGTAACATGTCCAAATTCAGATTTTTCATGCAGGGAGGAATGTCACGTCTGCTTTTATTTATTATTTTATTGTAATATTATTATATTTTATTTATTATTTGATTGATCTTCTGGTATAGATTTTAAATATTGTAACACTTCTTATGTGGAAGTTGTTCTCGAGGAAAACGGAAAAAATAGTAATGTTTACTTCAAGACATTGACCAGGGTATTGAAACTAATCAAATTGGCGAGACATAGACCAGTACAATAACATTTAGTTATAATATAATCAAAATATACCGATCTACCGTTATTTACAAACAGTTTACGCTGCTTATGGGTCATATGACCCCAGCCGTCTTTATAGGTAGATGTTTGTTTATTTACATTCCCACAACTCCTATTCTGTTTATACATTACAATATGTTAACTAAACCTATTTTATTAAAAGTCAAGAAATATCAAGTCATTATTTGAAAAAGTACCAGAATAATCGGCATCGAAATTTCAAAATGGGTCATTTGACCCCTGTCCGTCTTTCTAGTGTTAATCGATTGACAACAATGATGATGTAATTCCTAATAATGTCATTTTGGTAACCATAGTATTTATAAATAACACCACTGTATTGTCATATTTGTCATCGATCTTTCATCTTTCTACGCGTGTTCTTGTATATTTTTACTATCAAATATTTTCAGCGTATTTGGAGAACTATTTACTATTGAAACTCATCGACACGTACACAGTGATTTTAATTTTCTATTGTATTCGCTTTCGTACTTGTGTTTTGGTGAATGTGTTTCGCAGTTTCGCTACAATTTCTTGCAAACCAATACTATATGAATATGGACTCCTTAATCGCCTGTTTTGTGACTGACAAAGGTTCAGAATAAGTCCTGAACACTGGATAACGTACCCTATGCATCTTTAGAAGATCAGGAAGTTGCTGTGGCCATACTTACAATGAGTATATTATGGTATCTTGATTGGGCAAGGTACTAACGAAATATAACGCCTCCTGCACGACTACACGAAATATTAATATATTATAATGATAACTAATAAAATCTCTTGAAATATGCAATAGCTTTTATTATACAACCTTTTTATGACATTCGTTTTGGGTGAAAACCATTGAAGTAGTAGATATTATAATAGACACCCGCCAACGTAAGTGTAACATACATATTAAATAGCACTGTGACACGAGTATGACATAATCATAACCTATAATTAAGGTGATTCATTCTAGGATTTCCTTAGTTGGCCATTGCTGACAGCCGTGAAAATTGGAGAAATTGAACTTTTTGCAATAATCTAATTAACAGCCAATTTCCAGTCTTGTCTACTTAGGCCTGAGTTTCTATGGAAACTGGGGTTCTCCTTTATTAATATTTAAAAGCTGAAAGTAACTTCCCTAGCAGTTGTGTGCAATTATTTCGTAAATTGCACATCACCCGACGTCGCATCCCGCGTACAGAATCTATACATATTAATAAAATTGAAGAGTTTGTCTGTGATTTCGAGATAAATGATTTTTTCAAGCTGCAAATCGTTACTTGCACGATACCAACACCGAAAAATGAGTTTTTAAAATTTTTGTCTGTCTGTCTGTTTGTTTGTCTCCGCTAATCTCCGAAACCACTGAACGAATTGTAACAACACTTTTACTAGGATATTGCAAAGTGTTCAACTTAACAACTAAGCAATTGTTTAGGGTTCCATACTAAAGGGTTCCTTAGGGATAGTTTGTATGGAAAAATAAAAAAAATTCAGCCGATTTGTTTTAAACTTTTAAAAACGTATTCTCCGTACAAAAAGAGTTATACATGCATTTCTTAGATTTTACTTATATTGCATGGAAAGGCCATAAAATGCATTTAAAGGTTATTTTTTTCATTAATTAAAATCCCTATTACTGAGTAGATATCTATTTTTGTATTTTGTTTTTAAGAGCATATTGTTTGCGTATCTATGAACTCCAATATAATTTCAGCATTTTATAAATTTCATCTGGGAAGTGGTAGAAAAACGCAAATTAAGTCTGTATGAGTAACCGATATCCAATAAATAATCGATTACTATCTTGGCAACTAGATGGCTCTGTATGTGTTGATTCACGCCAACGCCTTTAATACATACACCTTTAATATATAATATAATTAGTATGTCTGTCTGTGATTTCGAAATAACAGCATTTTTCATGTTATAAATCGTTACTAGCACGATATCAAAACCGAAAAATCAGTTTTTAATTTTTGTTTGTCTGTTTGTTTGTCTTCATTAATCTCTGAAGCTACTGAACGGATTTCAACAGGACTTTACTACAATATCGAGTCTTCAACTTAAATTATAGGCAATTTTTTAGTGTTCCATAACAAAGCCATAATTAAACATACAAAAACCTTTTATTTACACAAATTGAGGCATAGGTACAAATATTTCTTAGTTTTTTTTTATATTTTGCAAGGTGGAGCCAAAGCGTGGCACTGGAGTACTTATTTTTTACAAATTTATAATAATTCAAATACACATAAATATAATTGAAGTGTATGTCTGTTATTTCGAAATAAATGATTTTTTAAGTTGTAAATCGATACTTGCACGATACCAAAACCGAAAAACGAGTTTTTAATTTGTTTTAAACTTACAAAAACCGTTTCTTCACACAAAATAAGGCATACATACATTGCTTAGTTTATTTATATTTCGCAAGATGGAGCTAGAATATGGCACTGAAGTATTTTTTACTAAATATCTATATTTATATTCACTTTTTTAAATCATTAATTGCGTATTTATGACCTCCAACGTAAATTTAGCATTTTTTTATATTTCACTCTGGAAGGGGTTGAAAATCGTAATTTAGTGTTGCACAAATAGTAGACATTGAACAAATTGAATAATTGATAATAAAATACATAACTCCACTAAACAAAACGTATTGCGGCGTGTTAAATCAAGCTTAGGATTGTTCTTTGAAATAACTAAGTGTTCCGTAATTTTTAGATTTCCGTAGTAGTGATGTTGTAGTTCTGTTATAATGCAGTCCTGAGGAACATCGTGTTGAGGGTGCAGAGTGCTGAATTTTCTCATTTTCTGTGAAGCAGTATCTTCCCTTTGCCGAATTATTGATTTGCCGAAACTACAATGTAATGAATGCGAAAATGTGTTGCACCTTTATTACCATTAAGTATCACATAACTCATCGAATTAACCTTAACTCTCTCTCATTGCTGAACCAATCTTGATGTGTTTTGGTATAGACATAGATTGTACCTTGGAGAACGATATAATTAAGACTACTTCTTTTTTTAAAGTCTGGGTACCTAACGTGAAATACTGATGGATCAGCAAACGTCATCGTACAATTTATTTATTCAATGTTATTTAAGTACTAAGGGAAATGGGAAGGGTAGCTATAGTAGGAAACACAAAATTTAGAAAATACTATGATGAAATAATAATAATAAGTAAAAGCAACCAGCTCAGTGTGCGCTAGGGTTGTTGAACCTAACTTAACTATTTAGTAAAACCTAACACTTTACTTTGCCGTTGAAAAACTGTTGTCCCCATATATGGGTCCCGAACAAATTACCAAGTTCTGCAAATAGGTTTTTTTTGTGATAGGTACTTACAAATTCACATTTTTAAAATTTTTTATTCAACCTATTTTTTACCTAAGACATAATTATCTTCTGGCCGAATGTTTTTTGATTGCGTTGACGATACAGAATATTATATGTTTTCACAGCTCCTAGGGATTGCAGACCTGAGTGTTGGATTAATTTTAATTTGTTACCTTCACGCGTTCCTGAGAAAAAAGGTCTTGAAATACAAACAGACAGACGGGCAATGGAGTAATAAGTGATCTTAAGGGAACCGTATTTTTTCTTTTGAGGTAATGAACCCTAAAAATATCGAATCGTTATTTCGAGTATTGACCTTTCATAGTAACTTGGTTCTAATGAGCGATCACGCTGCTTTAAGAGTATGTTATGTAAGTTAACTAAAGCACCTAAGATTTTTTCCGAAGCGAAGCGAGGGCAATTGCTAGTAATTAATAAAATTGCTCTGGCAAAAGTTATAATCGGATGACAAATGTGCAACAGCTGGTTTGGGGGCTAATCGCATTTAAACGACTTTCTTTAGTTGGTTTCGGATGGATGTATATTATTAATATGTTTTTGGTACTATTTTCCATCATAATATTCATTATTCATCTAACTTTAATAATAAAAACTGCAGGGTTCTGAAACACTGATCAACCATTTACGATCTTTGAAGGTTCTTTGACGGCGTTTTCATTAGTTTATTTATTTCTAAAACGCTCTGAAAACTGAACAGATGCAGTAAACCACCATTATTAGGCTCTCAGACAGAATACAGACTATGCTATTACTGCTCAGGTGAATGTAATGTATATTCTGTTCTGTCCTCAGATTCCGTCCATATAAATCCAAACCCAATTCCATAATATACTGTTACGATGTGATGGTAGATAAAAAATATATATGACGTGTATAAGTGTATCCAGTAAATTCCAGTATCAGTGATACCTATATGAATAAAAAACTTTTGAATTTTGTTGAATTTCTCAGAGCTTTGCTCAGTGAATTTTAAATATTCAACAAAGCTTGGAAGGGACAATACATTCGTGAATAGTCAGCACTTTTTGATTCCCTTGGTATTTCAAGACTTAAGTATTTTCCCATTTTTAAAATATGCTTCATAATTTTACATCAGCCTCTGATAAAACTCCATATCATCATTTCTTTGAATCAAGCTGGTTTATTTTGATATGACTGACATGGCCTTACAGTTTGTGTCAATCAAAACTACTTGCATGGAACTTGGAAAAAGGTGACATAGGTTCGAATGTAAACTTGTCGTCATAATATATCCCATCTATTTTCAAATTACTTTGAAGACAACAGATATTTCCAAATAAATAATTTTAATACCCAGTAATTTAGTAACATCTGCTTCAAATATGGCAGTAACAATTTATCCCGTAAAGCAATTTTACCGTTTTCCAAGCTGGGCTAATCCTTATTGTGATTCCATTGGGAATTTTCAACGTATTTAGCTCTGAGATAGAATTTGCTATCAGGATTTGTTGAATTTAGATATGTAAAGAGAAAAAGATTTTCCGTTTCTATTTTACAAAAAGGTACACAGTGTATAAACAATAATTTTGAAAATACAATCTTAACATAGGTAATCTTAACTTGAAATCAAGAACTTAGGAATTTTCGTAATTCGTCCCGATCGTCCATTATTCATGGAATGGACTCAAAATTTCAAGGAAAAGAAAAATAATTGCTTTGGTACCCTAAGCCGACCTGCTGCTGCCTTGTGCATGTCTCTTCTGATTGCCATGCTCACTAATTTAATGTAGCTAAAATAAATATAATTATTACAATGTGAGTGTCTTCAAGGCAAGAGTGAATAGGCTTTTACTAAGTTAATGCGCTTTACCACCAATGACTACATCGCCACTTACCATCAGGTGGAATTCTAGTCAAGCATTAACTTATATGATACTTATATATATACAAAAAAAAATTCAACACTTACTCGTATCTCCGCACCAGGGAAAGCGGCAGATCACCAATGAGAAATAAGAGACGTGCTGAAGAACATACCTCTGCATCGATGCACAAAGAAGGCAGCTGTCAGATAAGAGTGGCGATGAACAGTCGAGAGCGTCATATCCTTGCAATGACGACCACGACGGCTCTGACAAGAGTGTAAGGACTAAGAAGAAGATCTCTTCTCGATACCCTGTGCTTAAGTGAGGTTGGCAGCCAAGACCAATCGAGGATATTTTCGGTACCTTACCACTTATTCTGGTGACTCATCTCATCTGCCTGTTTGGGAGCTAACTGAAAAAGATGACATAGGTACCTAACCATACGCTATTAAGCCATCAGAAACATTGGTGGATGAACCTTTGTTTTACTCATTATCTCTCTTATTATATTATCTTCCAAATCGATTCAGGACCCTTAGTTCTTAGTTAGGAGGAATACGCTAAGAGCAAATTCTGAATCAAGTCCCCAAGTGATTTAAGACGGGGACATACTTGTAAGAACTGAACTAGGGATAAGTTTTAGACGCAATGTTAAAGAAATAAGTCAAATGAAAAAAATTTTTTTTTTTTAAACGCTTTTATTTCAATAATGTTTAGTTTATAAAATTAGCTACAAGTTGTGAAAATTTCAAGTCTCTACGTAAAATAGAACATAGAGAATTATGCGTCTAAAGTCTGAAAATCGTTTTTTTTAATTTAACAACAAATAAACAATGAAAATTAGTTTAAAATATGATTTTCGTGTATTGTCATCGGAAATACACATGTCTGCCAAATTTCATCAATTTTCATTAAAGGGAAGTCATTCAAATTAACGTTACAAGATTTGATGCTCCGAAGTGAAAGTAAATAAAAGCGTTTAATAAGGAGCATGGAAGGTCTAGACTCTAGGAAAAAGATCAAGGAAGAGAAAATAATAACTATCAAAATATTCGAAATGCAGTTCCCTAAAACCAAAGTATAAAATCACTCTGTAATCTCATTATGAGAAAGTTCGCGAGTTTAACAACTCACAGAACTTTCTCGTAACGTGTAGCAAAATATGGAATGTAAATAATTGCTGTGAAACTTTACGCTGAGAACACTCGCCGTGTTGTTATTATGAAATGTTACGTACAATTGGTATAATAGCGGAATTGTATACATTATACATGTTTAATGTTGGTTCTGTTCGAGGTTACGAAGTTAAAGATGGTTAGTTTATTAGTTTTATAAGGGACGAGTTTATTTCCGCGTTATAATTTATTGTTCATTGGCGTGGTTGTGATAAAGTTCGAACTCAATTAGCAATAAGTCAGTAGCAATGGACGACTGTTATTTACGATAACAACCGGGAGAAGGCTTCCGAGTTCCGACACACGGAAGTGCTTAAAAATTTTTTGCTACTAGCGGTCATCCCATATGACTAATTTCGACCGTCACTCGAACTTCCAACTCAGGGTATATTAATGTTTTCACCAACTAGCTTAGAAGCTGCGTATATTTGTTTCAGGATTATCATTGCTCTACTATGATGAGACAAAATGCCATAGCATGTATTTAGTACAGACTTAAAAAAAGAACAGACGGATTGTCAGCAACAAATTCAGTGATTCACCCTTAGTAATACCACAGATCACACGCACACATTGACACCATGCTGTTTGGTAAGCGGGCGGCGTCACTCTCGATAAGACATGGTGACGTCTGGTTTTTTTAGGTCTGTGATTTAGTAATAAAATACGGATTTTTTATAAAAACTATCAGCTATGAGCAGTTTTAACAAAAATATTTGATCATACACCTACGCATTTAAACACGTAACGACTCAAAGCATATTATGTACGAAAAGTTTAAAATACGGTTTATATTTTTTACGAATAAGGTCATATTTTAAAAAAGTCCGTAATTTTTCATTTAACCCTCAAGCGGGCGCGCGGAGTCGAATCGACCGCGGTCAGTACATTTTCGTTCATAATATTGTTATTACTCGTCACATGCATTTCTCATTCCTAGTAGCCTGTCGTTATGTCACTGTGTACGAAATAAACAGTTTACCTCCGCTCTGTGCACTCCCCTTTCTCCACAAATCGCTATTGAATCAATCGCGGCGCAGTCGTCGAAAGCACTCCGCGCGCCTGTCGTCGAAAAGGTTACGCGCGACGCTCAACGCGATTTATTATTTCTTCGTATATCAACCAATATTATTGAATTAAGCTTTGTAATAGTGTTTTTTTTTTATAAAATGAGTCGTCGATCACTATTATTATTATTATTTGCATTTTCGGGCCCGGGACAACCATCCCAGGGGCACTGCGAGCAGATTTGATCCATTGTGGCCGTACCCGTTTCTGAGTTAGATCTGGTCTCCAAGTCCTACTGCTCGGACGAACGGTAGGATGTTCCTAGGTTCCAGATCTCTTACTCAGCTGGATGGGATTAGGTGGTCTCCTAAGATGCGACTTCTACAGTGACTTATGGCAGGGCAGTCACAGAGTATGTGGATGGATGTTTCTTCTGCCTCACTGCATAATCTGCACGTTGCGGTGTTGCTCAGACCTATCAACAGTAGATGTCTGTTGAGCCTGCAATGTCCGATGAGCAATCTGATAAGTACCCGTAGGTCAGGGCGATTCAGGTTGAGCACCTTATTTGAGTATTTCTGCGAGTAGACAGTCATTAGAGTTTTGGCCTGTCTTGCGCCGGGTTCTCTGCGCTATGTCCCAGCTCCCCTCTTCAGGGTTTGAACGGCTCGAGAAACTGCTCGTTTCAGAGGAAACTCAATCTGCTGAGGAATCCTGAAGAAAACTGTATCTAAGATAGCTGATCCGGCGAACTTTGTATCACCTAACAATCAATGAATGTTATTTTTAACTTTTATGGTTTTGGTAGTTTTAAAAAATCAGAGACCATTGAATTTCCTCTCCCTCTTCCTTTCTCTTCCTCCCCCTCCCCTCACCTCCCCCTCCCTTTCCACCATTCTATGATATACATGATTTTTGCGTAACTTAAACCGTTTACGCAGCGCACGCACCGAAAGCTCTCAAAAAGGAGTAATTTTTCCCGTTTTAAGTTACTTTTTTTTAACTATTTGAGTTTAAATGCAATAATAATGAATCTGAATATAAAAAAAATAAATGATATTTGTTAATTAGTGTTTTATTCCTATAATATATTCCATAGGTCTTTTCGATTACGCGCGACCGCTGCCGTTACAAATGACTGCGCGCCCGCTTGAGGGTTAAATAAACAATAGTTATCATTTTAAAAACATGTTCATTACTGAGTAGCTGTTCTTTACTAACCACAGTATAACCAGTGGAGCTAATGGAAAGCCGTTAAGTACAAAGCATTGCTCATGAAAAGAAAAAAATTGCTTATAAATATCAAGCCACAAAAAGACTTTAAATATACATTTTCCTGCATTATTCAACACAATTTTCAGTGTTCTCTTTTGTGCATTAAAATAGCTGGAATAGTTTATTTGTAGCTTTACAACTGAGATAAATAATGAACAGCTTTTCCATGACCTAGATAAGCAAGCTTTTTAAAAGCTTCAACGTACAAAATGTACCCACTAAAGGGAAGGAAGCGCCTGAGGGGTCCAACCTAATCATGCTCTGCCCTTATGAGATTTTAGATAAGTCAGGTAAGAAAATAATTTTATGTATTGGTCTTCTATACAAGTTATACGGTTAATACATTGAAGTATAATGTCATAGAACAGACATCTCGAAAAAAATGTGTGTCCCGCCCGGAGGTTCCATTTTCAAAATTGAGTCCCTGTTCTCCTTTCAAAATGAAACGAATCCATTGAAGATTGAAGCCACGTGGCGCCAATACATTGGGACAATGGTTTTAGCCACAATTATAATTTTGTCATCACTTTGCGTAGTAACTGAAAATAAATCACTTCAAAACTGAAATAGGTAACATTTAATTTTGCCATCACTGTAAGGGTTAAAAGTATTCTTGAAACATGCTAGCGAATTTCTTATGAAATATTGTTAAGGAAATTAATGATCTGGAACAAGAACCCGAAAGCTTAATAAGAAGATGAACATGATCCTAATTATAAATTAATTATTATGTGTGTTAATGCTACGTTACAGGTATCCGGTGAAATTGATAAAATAAAATAATTTAAAATTTAAAACTGATAAAGGTACAAACTTCTTTCATAATTTTATTTTTGAAATTTTGTATGGATTCTTGTAACTCTTTCCGCAAAAACTGCTGAACTGATTTTCATGTTTATCACACAGGTAGAATAAGATCTGGAATAAGACCGGATTAAGAAGAAGGTGATGACAATCTGAAAAAGCTCATGATTACCGGTAAAATCGAAGGAAAGAGGCCTGAGGACGAAGCCTAATACGTTGGTCTGATCAAATGAAATGAAATAATGAAATAATCTTTTATTCATGTAGGTATCACTGATACTCTTATGCACGTCATTTTTATAATCTACCAGCTTTTCGGAAAGGTGCTTTGTCATGGAGGAGAAGAAAAGCCGTAAAGAAACTCCTCAGCAAATTCGGACATCTCTTGGTACTACTTTCAACAATGCTTTAAAAGGCGTCAAAAACCGCAACAAGTGGAGAGATATAACAAGGAAAGTGCTTAGTGGTGGTCATGCCCCTTAGCACTGAGGAAACCGACCTATAGAGAGAGAAGAAGAAGGTAAGTAACTTCTTCACTTCATTATTAACCCGGAAAATGCAGGCAAAGTCGTGGGCAGAGCGCTAGTATTCAATATATTAAATCGCTCCTAGTAAAGGGGACGGGAGCATTTCCGAAACAATGGGCGCGGAATAACCGTTGCCTACACAGCGATATTTGCATAACCCGGGTGACATCCATCCCTACAGCGAGCTATTTTAATACGTTTAAATATAGAATTATGTCGTCAGTGATATACAGGTAGATAAATACACATTTACTCACAGACTAACGCCCCAACTCAGAGTCACTAACGGTTACTTTAATCACTCCTTAGTAAATAATCACCATACAAATTCTGTACTAAGGAGCGATTTAAGTAACCGTTAGTGACTCTGAGTTGGGGCGTAAGTGTTTGTTACAATCTAAAGTTAAGTAACCGGTTAAGCTGGCTATACATGATCAAGTTTACTTGTCAAGTTTGCAGTTTGACTTGATGCGGCCTCCAGTTTGCATGATATAGCTATATAGCCAGATAGTCAAGTTTACTGGATGCCGCATAACGTCCGCTGCAAACTTGACAAGTATACTTCATTGTTTATGGCCAGCATTAAGCTACTCCGAGCGCGGTCAGTAGTAGTATTGGGGATAATTTCTTGAACACTTCAAAATGACTCGAATGTATGTATACGTAATAAAGCATAAGAAAGCCATGTCAGAGGCCTTCAGGCGGCATAAAACTTCTGATACTGCCACCACAGAATTCATAATGTAGGAACCCGTGTATGGAGCGGCGTGGTGGAGCATGCTTTAAGCCTCCTCAATTTTAAGGAAAGACCCTAATTTACCTTACTAGGTTTCTCCTTATAATGTTGTCAGAAAAACGTCGTAAATAGAAAAACAAATATTAAATAAAAAATATAGTTAGCTTTTAAATAAACCAACTCGTGATTGTCTCTTTGACGCCGTATTTACGGAAAACGCGCCAAAAGATGAGCATTACTTCACATCTAATATTTTTAAGTACAAGCCATATATCATGCATTCAAGCATCAGGCGATTGATTATCTTGCGTTACGGCGTAAGCGTAAAGATGTCAGCTTGCCGAAGGTTTGAGAAAACTTTCTTTGCATTGCTATAAAGGAGGTGAAAAATCAATACGCGACAACGCGCACATGACGCGCACAAAATGAATGTTTGTTGTTTGTCGTATGTTTCATGTTCAACTCAAAAACTCAAACCATTAAAATTTAGTCACCAGATCGATCATGTTCGAGTTAAATAGTATCTTACTCAATCCTACTAATATGAACGCGAAAGTTTGTTAGGATGGATGGATGGGTGATGGATGTTTTGAATTTTGAAGGTAGACAGGTGATTAACACATAATATACTTTTCATCTCGGAAAATGTATCTCTTTCCATCGGATAAAAGGTAAGAAGGTTCGAATAAGAATAATGAATGTTTTTTCAGTTTTCATAATAATAAAAACTATTGTTTTGGCGGTAGGTCATCAGTTTTCCGAAGTGTAACGTCTAATAAAGTATAACCAAATGAGTATAAACACCTTATTTGCAGAGAGTGAGTGGTCTGAAGAGATATAAACGCCTTCAGCTTCTTCATTAGCAATAACGACGAAACGAATCAAAAGTGGACATTGACGCTGATCTGATACGCCTGATGCATTGAACTACACCGCAAATCCGATGTAGCCAATTGGCTACAGTTTTCACTGGATTCGATTGATTTTGAAAAGAGAATGGGGACTCGATTTTGGAATAAGAACCTGCCGGCGCGACACAAATTCTGTCCACGATACCTGTTCTGACTTGTAGTACTTTAGTATATTATACTTCAATATACTTATTTAAGTAGGTAATCCGCATTCAGTCAAAGCGGGCAGACGCCTATTTTTGTCCCTCGATCAATGTCCAGTAAACAGTCCATGGCACTGCAGTTTCCATCCCAATGGCTGCTCACTGCCTTAATGGATTATGGAATGGGTCATTCATGGTGGCTGAGCAGCGAACATTGTCTGCACCCGTTAAAACTCTTTGTACGAGAATAGAACTCGTGTGTTCAGTATTTTTATGCCTTTTTTAAAGCGAGCCAACTTTTTTATTTGTGACAATCTAGTTTTCATCATTCTGGATTGTTGCAGTTGTTGTTTTCAATTGTATCGTTTTGACTGTAGATAGATACCTATTGAAGGATTCTTTTAGCACTATACTCCCAACATGAATATTTAATGGATAGGTAGTTAGGTGTCTTTTGTTAAATTTTGTTTTATTTTGGTTAACTTTGTAAATCATGTATAATCTTATACATGATTACAGTTCTGTTATTATACAGTTCTTATACATGAATAACCTGTAACATGTATGACCTGTGTACTAGAAAATTCTCGGTTGTTCTTGAAAATAGCGTGATAGCGTGATCATAGCATTTTACCTTCAGCTTTACGAGAAGCCCCTAGCCCCTATTCTTCTCTCTCATACATGTTTTTTTTTAACTTTTTAGAGTAAAAATATCAATTACCAGATTTATCAGGTAGGTTAAGTCTGTCGTATATTAGTGTTCAATGCTAGATTATCTATGCGTTTTGAATAAAAATTTACATAACCAAGATGCAGGTGGACCAGATAATTACTTGCGTATTTGTAACAGAGTACATTTTATTGGTTTAGTTATCTCTCTTGATAGGCAAAGTTGTCTTTATATCATCATAAATAACGCATCAATTTCGAATGAGCGAGCGCCAGCCAGGCGCGCCACTCGGATTATATTCTGTTATTACTTATTATGTTATAGGTATTAGACCTTGAAAGTGTCAAAGTTTATACTTATAGGTAATTTATATTTTGATATAGACTTCTTCGACATTAAACATATATAATTGTACTTAGAGAACTACCTTCAAAGTAAAATGATTGTCTACAAAAATTCAAGACTTGATAAAATAATGTATGAGGAAATCCGGAAAATTCATAAGAAATCCAGAGTAAGTTAAATAAGTATTAAAATCTTGACAAGTGCGAGTTAAACTCGCTTGGAGAGGGTTCCGTACGTTGATTATGTATTTGTTATTTTTATATTTTTGCCCTTTATTTAAGACCATAGACATAGGTTAAGTTCTAATATGTTTTCTTGTAATAGGTATAACTAAAGAACTATTTTCTATATTTTGATCTCTGAGGATTGCTACGGATTCAACTCATAATTTGACACAGTCATTTTTATGAACACGCAGAAGGGACATACTGGGACAATCCTTCGGTTTAAAGGTGCCATATTAAACTTTTCTGTAAAAACAGTTCTGCAAAAAAACTTTTGTTCTGTGCCTTTATTAATTTTATTATTTGTTCAGTTTACTTTAAAATGTATTAACGTATATAAATATTTCTTTAATTTGTAGTAGTATAATATACAGACGAAAAGTTAGATTCTTGATAAAAATGTGTATCAATTTAGTTAACCTAACCCAACTAGCTGTGACCTTAAAGATCCTGGAGCAAGTGTGGGTGACTATTTTCATTCTAAGTTAGGAAATTGAGAACTGTAACTAGACCGTTAAATAATTAGGTTTTGCAGCTCGTAAAAACTAAAATGGAGGTTCTAATGCTTCTAGTAATACGTATTTACTCGTCTTACTAACGAGTGTACTTGTACACTTCTCGTGACAACATTAAGACGTTGATAAATGAGGTGGTGCGGTAACCCCGCCTATTTGTCTGAACTGCTCCTGACCTTGTTTGGAATAACCGAGTGAGTTGTCAAGGAAATACTCGTGGTTGTAGATTACCGAGTTATAAAGATGTAGTGGTAGAGATTAAAGGCTTTATACTTATTTATTTCATACAAGGTGGTGGCTGCGATATATTGAAAGATCCAATCTACCAAGAGATTTTCACCCCTTAAGATATGATTTTAAAAATAATGTGTAATAAGTTTTGTGTTCATCTTGGAGTAAATGCGGAATACGTTTTAGAATCTTTACGATGCGGTCTTTCAGATGTGATGAGCCAGCAAGAAATTGTAAGGAAACATTTAGGAAAACTGTTCCAATATGTGTACACGAGCGGACTATTTTATAGTTTTGGCAAATGTACGATTTTACCCTGCCAACTTTATCGTTAAAACAAACATGATGTTACATACTCGTAGCCTTATGGCGAGGTTATGTGCGCTATAAGCGATGTACGATTTTCTAAACTTTTAATTAACTATTTCTAGCAGTAATTGTAAGTTATAGAAAATAACCTTGACATTTATTTTGCTTGTTGACTTTGTAAACATTCTTAGGTTTATTGTTACTATCAGGCGTTATTAGTTATTGTTTTTTTGTAATGGAGTAAAAATTTTATAACAAAAATATGAATGTATCTTTATTATAAATAAGCACTATCTTTATAAAAAGATAGTAAAATAATTTTGAGAAGCTTACGACTCAGTCCAGTCATTGATTTGAAAATTATAAATTTTTATAAGCTTTTATTTTACTTGCTTTGTTTGTTACATTGAGAGCATGAAAGGAGAATGCCCATTTAGTATGGAGAAATATACTGACTATAAAATACTTGAAATATTTTAGTTTATTTTTTTGTACAAAAATCATTGTGAAACCATTATTTTTTTGAGACTATGGACATTCTCTTTTGTCCCATATAAAGGAGAATGTAATAGACTCAAGTATTGCAAGCTGAATAAGGGTTGACACTTCACAAATTGATTTGGTTCTGATGGCAATGCATTTTTATGATAATGGTGACTTGATACTACGCTCAGGGTTGGCTTTAAATGAGGGATCAATGGCCAACAACACTAACTCAAAAAAAATGATTTTTTTGCAAGTATTTTAAAAATAAATTTTAAATTGTCTGTGAAGTTCTGTTGTCCAATTTAAGCCAAAACCTGTATTTTGGCACAACCCTGGTGTGGCACAACCCTTTTCATAATTGGTTGTGCATTTATCAATATTAATATTGTATAAACAATATTATAAGAAATCGTTGATATCCGATTTTGAGACAATACCCTTACGAAAAAGCGTAGGAAGAACCAAGTTGGTTCGTTCGTTCCTCCAAGAACCAAGGATACTTTGGAACTTTCGTCAACTTTGTATTCCACATATTCCTTGAAGTTTATTAGGAATCTCATATTAAGGTGTATTTCTTAACTTTCCCCGTCCCCTTTAAGATATGCTTATGATGTTTTCTATATGGATAAAAGTTAGGCTCTATTTTATGATTATAAATTTCAAATGTTTTAAAGTAGGTAAGTTCTCATCTAAATTATTTAGTCTAAACATCTAATACAAAAGGTAGGTCGCATCTAATTCAAACTCACAATGGCGATTTTTAGTAAAATTTTGTTTCGCGTTTACTATTAACTAGCTATATTACAGTTTTTAAGTTTATTGAAAATGAAAAAACTCGTATTAGTTTCATTGAGATTGAAAGAAGCATTAGGTGCAGAAGTACAATGAAATGTGACGTCATGCGTTACTACGTAGTTCGGCAAAGCCCAAAAGGCTAATAATGTTTTCGTATCTGCGAAAGCGGCATATATTATGTGTAATATAGCTCCGAAAGTTTCCATTAGATGTAAGAACCTTTGGGATTGCGGCAGAGAATCGGAATTCCGAACACATTTAGAATATCCTAGAATTCCGATGCAGATATTACGTGGCATTTGAGAACAGAAAGGGAAAAATTATTTTTAACCCTCGATGCAAAAAGAGGGGTGCTATAAGATTGACGTGGATCTGTCTGTAGCTCCTAAATGTTATATAATATATTTTTTTTTGTTTGAAAGCTGACGTAATCGAGATGGTTGCTTCAAGACCTTATCAAATGATTAGAATAGATCAAGAATAGATGAAGGAAATCGTACTCGATTTCAATTCACATTTATAAGTGTCGTCATCTGTTGCCAACAGTTTATTGTTGTCTATTGTTTGAAACTCTCACTCAAGATGTTTCCTCACGATCAAATTAATATAGCACAGCGGAATTAACAATACAAGGATTAAAATCTGTTAACCTTCGGTTGAAATCTCTCCGAAGTACCTACGCAGGGCCTACGAAAGCACAATATACGAGTAATAGTATTGGATAAAGCTAAATTTTCCCCTGAGACCTAATATCTATAAGTGCTGCCGCCTCACGCATAGTCTTTACAGTTTGCTAACGAAAGAATAGTCGACTGCAATATATTATAAATATCGTAAATAGTAGCCGGTACAGATATGTACCAGAATATTGCTGTAGAGGTCTATGGCCGTGGAGATAATGGCTATTAGTTTAAAAGGCTTAGCTACTAAACATTCTCCCTTGAGATGTAACAGTGAGAAAGTGTAAAGGGCCAACAGCAGCTATTCGAAAAACATCACCAGGAATACAGGTTTCTCCTCGATATTTTCCTCCTCCGTTCTCTGTGGTTTTCCTATACGGAAACGATGTTCAAACAACGCTAGCTTTTTAATAATCGAATTTCAAATTCGATTAATATGTCAATTGGTTTTTACAGACATTTTTCAAACGTAGAATTAAGCCATCGATTCAACAAATCCCTACCGAGAGTGGTACCGGAAGAAGAAGTAGAAAGAAACTCCGAGGAGATTTTCCAACTCAAGCCCCCAGCCGGAACACGACGAATCGTTTGGCGGCTGACTCATGCTTAAGGGTGGTAGCTATCCAGGCGAACCCCATGGAGAAATAATAATAACAATAATGGTATTGATTAACAATTAAAATCAATATTACCAGTATAATCCCTCGAGGGCCCCTACCAACAGCGGGCCGGATTTAGTCGCCTCTTACGACACCCATCCGACGTGGGATTGGGATTGGGGATTGGGATTGGGCCTGGGGTTAGTATTGTAAGCCGCCCCAATACGGTCGTTTCAGCCTTGTGAGGTCAAATAAAGGTAACCGTTTTGTAATTAACATTGCATTTTTAACATTGCTCGAGACGTGACGAATAATCGTATTTGCACAAATGTCTAGATATTGTATTCTTAATGTAATTAATATTCTTCGCATGAATCGAAAAAAGACTGTTACCAGTACAAATCAGACTAAACTACTTAGATTTATTAAATGTGAAAATAAAATAAAATGTGAAATTCATTGAATGCTTATAGCAAGCGAAGAAGAGTTTTTATTTGAAGTCGCGGTGGGATTCACCCACAGACCACATACCCTACAAGATTTGTAATTCGAATTTCTATGCGAACTATTCTGTCAAGGTAGAGGAATGAGACGTCAGCGGGCGGGATGGATGAAGTCATAAACAAAAGAAAGAAGAAGAAAAAGATATCCACTGAATAAAAAAGTTCATGCGCAAGTACATGCACAGGGACGCCATTTAATTTTTCCGACTTTGGCATGCCCTCCGGGAGGAGTATATACTTCTGTGGACATGCTACTGACCACAGCTATCTGCTGACCGGCCATACAAACGAGGTAGAATGCGTTCAAAGCAAGTCTGCGTTTCGCTATAATGTTGGTAGCATTGAAACATAGATTAATAGAAATGACTGTTTTTAAAATTTCAAAAACCTTATTTACCAATTATATAAGAAGATAATAATAGCCTTGTTGTCATTTCATCAAAGGTAATGACAATATAAATTACAAGATAATATAAAAAGTTGCATTTTATATTTATCCATCCATCCATCAGCTCTTAGAGGTCCACTGCTGGATATAGGCCTCCCCTAACTTGCGCCAGTGACCGGTCCTGAGCCTTCTGAACTCAGTGGATGCCCGCATTTTATACAATATTTTTAATTTGAAGAATCCTATTTAAATGCTACCAACTTGATACTATGCTTCTTGACACTACCATAAATAGATCTGCCATCGATTGAACAACATGTTTATTTTGGGTTTTATTTTATTTTGGGTCTACAGCACCGTTTTACTGTTCATTCCGCTTGTATTGCAAGTGGAGAATTCTTTTCCTCCTTACAAGACTGTACTATAGCTATATCTAGATTTTTTATATTATCAAGACAAATAGTGGTATTTGCACAAATGTGTACATTGTTAATGCAATATTTATTCGATGTTATTGTATAATTCGGAGCATTACTCACGTAATACATATATCGAATTCTATTCGGCTACTTACTAGACGTTTTCTTATGCAAAGTTTTATTTAAGTTCCACTAGAAGTTTGGAAGTGAAAATGATAATTTTAATAAGCTTTTTCTTATTTTTCATAGTAAGCGCGCAAAATTATAATAATCAAAATTGCGATACGTGTAATACTGATAAAAGCTCAATTATACATTATGACACGTACACTGGAAATTTTATTTCTGAAGAAGAATACAGGGAACACGTAAGACTTAACAATTCATAGTAAGTATCAACTGTATTTTATTTTTAACCGATGACACCAAAACAAGTAAGAGGTTCTCAATTTGATTGTATTTTATGGTTGTTGCTGAGGCAACACCGTCTTTTATTTAAATCTACATCCCATTGAAGTATAATATACCAAAGTACAAGAGCAGACATCGCAATCAAAATCTCCCCAACACAAAATTGAGCCCCAGCCGCCGAAAGCGCGGTAATAACAGATTTATTCATTTCTGAATCTTTGGCTTCGTAATATTGTAAAAATATACTACTTCAGTTAGGAATTAGGAATTTGTTTCCCCTGTTAATCGGTTAAAAATTTTCGCACCGCATAACTAAAGTCGAATAGATGTGAGTATTTATTTAAACGTAAACTTGAAATTTAATAAAACATTTGAAATACCTTTAAAAATTTGAAAAGACAAATAAAATAAAATCTACATGTTCTTGTGACTAAAATTTTAGGCTTTTCTATACAGAACTTGGCACCCATTTACATCTCAATCCTTTTTTGAACATGGCTCTCATTTCACATTTATGTTTTTGATGAGATAGGTCTTACTTCTGCAGTTGGTGTACAGGAGAGTTTCGACCATGCGATCCCAGTGAAGGAAGACGTGTGGATGGAACCTGTAATAACCTGAAATATCCTACCCGAGGCGCTATCCACACACCTAACTATAGGCTTTTGCCACCTGTATATTATTATGATAAAGGTAGGTAGGCTATTATTATTTCATGGTAGTGGTACTAGCATTCGGCTTCAGCTCATTAATGGCCCACTACTGAGCACGGGTCTTTCCTCTTGAGGAGACCTAGAGCATACTCCACCACACAGCTTCAGTGCGGATTGTTGGAGGGGTTAGAGGCCAACCCAAGAGTCGGAAGTTTTCGTGCCACCCGAAGACCTCCGACATTATGTTACGATAACAACCGGGACCTACGGCTTTATGTGCCCTCCGAAGCACGGAAACGCTCAAGAAATTTTTGCTACTCACAAGCGTAACCTGACAACCCGGTTTTCTGAGAAACTTTTATTTTCTTTTCCTTGTTTTTATTTTAACAACAACTGTCACTTTTCCAACATTCCCCTAGTGTTCACGGAGTTCACGGGTCCACGGTAGGTGGAGAATGCCATTAAGCATTGTTTACTTTGTGTTCCTTGCTTTAAGAGATGACTGACATTGATAAATCTTAACTAATATAATATTATATTATATCATATAATTATATATTTTTTATTTCATATTATAAAGAGGAAATTTTAGATTTTTTGTTTGTTTGTAATGGATAAAATTAAAAATTACAAGACTGATTTCAAAAATTCTTACGCCAATTTAAGCTAAATTATTCCTGAGGGGCATAGGTTATTGATTGTGATTAATAATATTGATTACTTCATCACAATTAAAATTTTTGACGCCCAAAGAAGTGTTATTATTATGAAGAAATTCTCTTTTATGTCCAGAATTCGACCCTCGACGAGCTAAGGATGGGCAGGCGCTGCCTCTTGCGAGGTCCGTACGCAAAAACTTGATCCAAGATGGCCGTGTTCCAGACCAACGTTTTACACAGCTTCTCTCCTACGCGTTGGTTTTCATGGCTAGTGATGTCGTCGCAGTTCTTGATACTGGTGAAATAATACTTTGATAATCTTTATAATTTTTAAAATCAATAATTTTTAACCGACTTAAATAACTGTATGTAGGTACATTTTAAAATTTGAAAACCCTCGAGTCCTTAATCGGTCCATTTTTAAGAGCTACGATACTACAGACTGACAGACATACAGACACGTCAAACTTAAAACACTCCCTTTAAAAAATCCTTCCGAGGTTTTTATCAAAGGATTTGGAAAATTGTTTTTTTTTGCTATGCATGCGATTTTGTTCCTCTTCCTCTTTGCAAAAATGGCAGTATCAAAGAAATATTATGTTAAAAGAACAATGGCCACTTCCCATATATTTAAAATCTTGATAATGAAAGTTTATGTTTAGTTAGTAATAAGGTATAGTAGAAACACTACCTGTAAGTTTAGAAAATAATATCATAACAGACGCTTAAAGAAATATTCAAAAATCTTTTTTTCCTGCCCGTCTTTTAATATTATGATAAGTTTAATTAATATACAATTCAATTATTTGAATTTTAAGATTTATTTTATTTCTATACATTGTCAAGTGAAAAATGACCATTCTTCTTTTTATTACTTCTTTGCTTTCAGTCATTTTAATAAAAATAATTAATCTCAAGAATGTACCTACTATTTAAGTCAATTATTCCTTGTGTAATATTCTGATTGGGAAGAATTTTGAAGAAACAATTTTTGATTTTAAATAAACGTTATATTCATGACAATGTCTAAAGTTTCATAATACTATGACTAAAAGTATTCGTACGTTTCAGTGACCTACGTCCAATTTAAGCCTTACTGCTGCCTTCCTGAAGGCAAGTCGGATAGTGACTGTGTCCCTAACGAGATACCCGAGGATGATCCCGTCCACCGCTTCTCTGGAATCCGGTGTCAGAACATGACTCGGCCAACGAGCTACCAATCTGTTGGCTGCATTAAGAACGATATTGCTCCAGTCAGGGTAAGAACATTCCCTTGATATACAGTGTGTCCAGCGACCAACTAGCGATAATTTAAGGGCATGAAATCAATGAACTAATATACTGACGTACATGAAATACTCGTATACCTAATTTTATTAAAATATACTACATATTTTACAAAAATATTGCACCTGTCGTTACATACAGAAGGAAATTTTTGTCTTACTCTAAAAGAACTCAGGGTACTGAATGCCCTTCACTATCATCATAAAGTAAGATAAATGGATGGGTGCTTAAAATATTTGTAAAATTAGCTTCATGATACTACTCGTATTAAACTTTAAAAATATTTTTAGATCGTCTCTACAACGCCAGGAATAGATCTATCGAATCTTTATGGTGTCAATCTTACTAAATTGAATACAAAGTCAAGGCAGTTTCAAGGCGGATTGTTGAAAACTGAAGAAGAAAATGGAAAAATATGGCCACCAAGCGTAAAAACGAAAGGCAATGTGTGTTTTCTCAATGAATTACCGAGGGAGACGCGATGTCATGATGGCCGTAAGTTAATAATCTATAAGTATATATGTTACCGTAAATCTGTATAATCCGGTATTCTATACAATACCTAGGCAATGTATAGAATACCTAAAAAGTTCAGGTAATCTATGGAATATTATTCATTTCATACTACGCCTAGGCATACTATACCATACCCAATACAATGCGTAGATGGTAATGTGTGGATAAGAAAATGTTGGAGTTACTCAGGGGTCCGTTATCCCGAACTACAAAATCTTGAAATATCCACCCCATTTTGGATAATAACAAGAGAAGACTTTTAAAACCAGGCTAGTGGATCATTTAAGTGTCTTACTATCAAAAATACCTTTTGCTCTTTATTAGAATAATTTCAAATGTAAGGAAACAATAAAAACAAGTGGAATTTTAAAACATTTATTTATAATAAAAAAATCAATAATTAATTCATAACCTTTTCGAAACGACCGCCATTTGCAATAATAGAGCTGTATTATTGCAAATGGCGGTCATTTTATTTAAGGCTTTAAATGACACCCTTTGAGTCGTTCTTTGCACTTCCAAAAGGTTCGCTCCTATTTATAAAACACAAAAAATGTTTGTACGGATGTCCTTTATAGCTCTGAAACCATCCAACCGATGTGCCCCAAGCTGGTTTCATTTTTTTATTAAAATAGCCGGCAAACGAGCTGACGATCCATCTGATGGTAAGCCACTAAGCCGCCCCAATACGGCTAACAGTACGGCTCAAATACGGCTTTTGAAAGGCAATAATGCGAAGATGGTTTGAAACCGCTAAAACAATGCATTAGGCACACTTTGATTTTAGAATAGAATAGAATAGAATATAAGTTTATTTACAAGGCCACGAACACATACAAAAAACAGAAAAAAAACAGAACAACAAATAATAAAAAAAACATGCACCTCCTTATAAAATTATTACTATTATATATTACGCTCGCATGTGTCTAGTAGCCTAGAAAAAGGAGCACACTCAGCATTGTGCCGTAGTATTAACTACGGCGCTGATTTTCAGTATGTCCTAGGGTTAGTATTTTCGACTTTTTCCATACAATTTTTTTTGCGTAGTAGCGTAGTAGTAGTTTGCCTGTTGTCTATGAGTAGTCTTATCTCGTCTGAAATACAAAGTAGATTTTCAAACTCTTTTACAGCGGAAGATGCCGCAAACTCATTATTAGGAATTAACCTGTTTGGGATATGGCTTTGGAGACATCACAATTTTATAGCCAGACAATTAGGCAAAGTCAACCCTTGTTGGGACGACGAGAAACTGTTTCAAACAGCAAAGGATGTCAACATAGCCTTTATGGTGCAGATATATTACTATGAGATGTTAGCCGACCTGATGGGTAAGTTTAAATTAATGATATAATTTTACAACATATTGAAAGACTTTGGCGCGGGCCACACAGAAAAGACGTAAGACGAAGACGGGGCTCGGACCCGTCGCAGACAGGGCGCCGTTAAAACATATAGAAAAGACAAGGAACGGGCGTGACGGTCGGTGCACACTGGGCTTTTCCCGGCCACAGAGTACTTAATCACTACGTTTTAAGAGACCTGCTCTCCGCGTCCTTTCCGCTCCCCCGCTGGCGCCTAAGCAAGCCCGCGTCCTGTCCTTTCTGTATGTTTTCCAATAGGGCGCCGACGAGAAAGCGTCGTGTCGGCGTCCCGTCTTTTCTGTATGTTTTACGTCGCGACGGCTGCATACATTTTGTATGAAAGTAGATTAAACGGGCGCCGCGACTGCGACGGGTCCGTGTCTTGCGTCTTTTCTGTGTGGCCGGCGCCTTATAATTTTATTTACTTTCCTTTTAATACATGTGGTAAGCAATTATATAAATTGACTGGCTGAACCAGCAGACGTTGTTCTGCAACATAACCATTTTTGGTCGCAGATAAGTTACTGACTTGAAAACTTGATAAAAACATCCTTGAAGCCTTGTAGGTATATGTGTCAAAATTTGAGCTCAATCGGTGAAGAACTTTTGGAGTTTTTGAAACGTATACAAACCAACGTAACATTTTAATTGTAGTAAGCCACAGACTTAAAAAAAGAAGCAGACGGATTGTCTGCAACAAATTCAGTGAAGCACCCATAGTAATACCAACTCCTCTATTCGTACAAGTATCACACGCACACATTGACACCATGCTGTTATTAATCGGCCGCCATTACCGCGTCGGATTGGTCGGACCGCACTAAAAATTACGCACACATGGTAAGCGGGCGGCGTCACTCTCGATAAAACAAGGTGACGTTTGGTTCTTTTTTCAAGTCTGTGAAGTAAGCATCTATAATAATTTGTTTCCAATTTGACAACTCGTGTTATGCATTGGTTACCGGTTGGGTTGCCATTCGAAGGGTCCTGCGTTTGATACCCAATTTGACTGATGAGTTCAAATTTCTGTTCTCGGTGTGGGGATTTTTCTTGACTTCTTGTGTTATCCATGCATCGACATAGGGAAACCTATAATGTGGGGCTATAGTGATTTTGTTTTCAAAAATAAGTTAATATTTGACTACAATCCCACCTGATGGTAAGTGGAGATGTGGTCAAATATGTATTAAAATGAATTGACGTTAGGTTGTAATTATTTTATAAATTATAAATAGGAATCTATGAATTTAATATAAAACTAGGAAATCGCCCTCGCTTCGCTTCGGGAAAAATAGTAAAAAAATATTATATGATATAGCCTATGTCACCCGGGGATAGTGTAGCTTTCCAACAGTGAAAGAATTTTTCAAATCGCTTCGGTAGTTTCGGAGCCTATTCAATGCAAACAATCAAATCTTTCCTCTTTATAATATTAGTATAAATAAAAGTTTGACATAAATTTAACAGGTTATGATAATCTTATCAAAGACGGAGTTCTCTCAAGATCAAGCGGCTTCAGAGATATATACGACCCTAAGTTATATCCACAATTATCTTTGGAATTTCCCTTTTCCCTCCGATGGACTCACATAATACAGGAAGGAAAAGTAAAGTAAGTTGTAATTTCATTACTAGTTATTTTTTGTGGCTCACAAAGAAGTGAAGAAGTTAATTTATTTGAAAGTGCTTTTGACATTTTCATTATAAAATGTATGTATCCTTTTTAAATTACAATGAAAATAATTTAAACATTTTAATTTGAAATTATATACTAATTGTTTGTTAAATAATGTTTGTTTATTGTTTTAAGAAAAGTTATTGTTAGTATTTCGAATACACACAAGTACTCGTATATCTTACTTGTTGATTGCATGATTGGTAACGACATTCTGTTATCCAGACTACCCCTGTATATACCATTGAAGTACTATTACTAGTGTATAGAACAGACAAACCCGAACACCATGAATGTCCCAAAGCATTGGCGCCACGTGGCTTCAATCTTCAATGGATTCCTTCGATTTTGAAAGGGGAACCGGGGCTCAGTTTTGAAAATCGAACCTTCCAGGCGGGACTAACATTTTGTTCGAGATGTCTGTTCTGGGCCAATCAACTTTTAAGGCACTCCTTTGACAACATTTTGCAATAGTAAAAGTAAAAAAATAAAATAACGAAAACTTACAAAAATAAAGTGTTATGTGTTAAATAATTTGTCTTATTTTCAGATTACGTAGTTGGCCACGACATCTAAGTTAGTATTCATGAGTTTTTTTAGAAAAGCTGGTGGCCGTGTCATAAAACTATCTCCTGAGTTACGTTTTTAAAAGTATGGAAATTTGAAATAAAACTAAATATATTGCAAAACTAAAATAGTAAATATTTATTTCAACTTAAAATGCAGTCTTCTAAATAATCAACCTTAATTTATAATAACAGTAACAATAAATAGAGACAATTAACAGTCCACTGCGATACTTTGTTCATAATTAAATGCTATACTTTTAGGTAAATCACCGTATTAGGCGAGTAAGTCATTCATTACATATTTCTAAGTTGAATTCTAACCCTAAGGTTTGCTAGTGAAAAGTATTTAATAATGTATTAACATTTTTACATGAGCTATATTCAAAAATCCTTACACAAATTTAGGGACATAGTGGTAACACCAGAGAAAAATTGGTAACGCCTGAGAATTCTAGACTACCTAAAAAGAATTAACAGCAATATGATGTGTGTAATCAAAATAATAACAATTTAAATGAACGTGTCTTAATATTAAAAACGTGCTTTTTAAATGCTGCAAGATCGTTCTCAAATATTTTTATAGTACCTGCTTCTTCATGTTTATCTTCTTTTATATTTTTAATAGTTTTAAGATTTTTTCCATCTTTTGTGTATTTTTCTTCCTTTCTTACCCATTCTGTCCATGTTATTAAACCTTTTATATTTGTAATACAATAACTATTTGTTTTATTGACCCACTGAATGCATATACCATACGTACAGTTTTTGGACTTAGTACTGCAAACTGTTGATTCGATAAGAAGATTTAAGTTATCAGTGCCCGTTATTCCATTTATTCTTAAAGCTTTTGCCTTATACGCAAAATTCGTATCCATCCATCCATCCATCAGCCTTTGGAGGTCCACTGCTGGACATAGGCCTCCCCTAACTTGTGCCACTCTGACCGGTCCTGAGCCTTCTGAATCCAGCGGATACCCGCTGTCTTCTTCAGGTCGTCAGTCCACCTGGTCGGGGGGCGTCCTATGCTCCTTTTTCCGAGACGTGGGCGCCATGCAAGGACCTTTCTTCCCCAACGGTTATCGGTCCTTCGCACTATGTGGCCAGCCCATTGCCACTTCAGCCGGCTAATTCTTTGAGCTATGTCGGTTACCCTTGTTCGTCTACGGATCTCCTCATTTCTGATTCGATCACGTAGAGAAATACCGAGCATAGCCCTCTCCATAGCCCGCTGCGCTACTCTGAACTTGTGGATTAAGCCAATAGTAAAGCACCACGTCTCGGATCCGTATGTCATCACTGGCAACACACACTGCTCGAACACCTTCGACTTCAGGCACTGAGGTAGTGTTTTGGAGGACAAGATATGACGCAGTTTCCCGAACGCAGCCCATCCGAGTTGGATTCTACGAGTGACTTCCTTCTCAAAGTTGGACTTACCCATCTGGATCACCTGTCCCAGGTGTCCAAATTCGTATGGGTTTTGCAAAAGCACATATCTCTGGCGTCGATAGAAGCGCTTACGACAAAAAAAGGTTTATTTTTGGTAAAATAAAAGTAGGAACAATGAAGATTAGGTTTCTCTTTAATAAAGGTTTTAAACAAATTTTTCATTGTGTCTATTTTTTTGCGCTTTTATGCCTGCTTTTGTGAGAGTTTCTTTTTTACCAGCAGTTGCACGTGATATGTCATCTCTCAAGTAAAATTCCCTAATTTTCTTCTTTAACACTGTGTTTTTATCTGTGCTCTCTTTTCTTTTAACAATTTTGTCAACGCCTAAATTCTCTCTAAGTATCTGTTTTTTAATTCGTGAATCTTTGACATTTACAGTTTCAAATATCTTCTTTGTTACCTCTCTTTCTTTCCTAGATTTTGTCTTTTTGAATGTCGTCTTAATAGCGCTACTCAATATTCTGTACATTAAGTCTTCATTGTTTTCAACTTTGTTGATTTTAGTTTCGATTTGCCTGTTATATTTTTTCTTAAATTTCTCGTACTTTCGTCTTAAATTGTCATTATCTTGCCTTAGTTTTGCGTTTTCTCTATGCACTCTCAATCTGTTCTTTTTCACTTTATTTCGACCTAATTTTGGTAAAAGCGATGAAAGTGGTGTACCTAATAGCGACGCGCATAGGGGAGTAGGTGATGCTGGTTGTGGCATTTCTGGTGGATGAATAGCATGGGGAGGTGTTGGTGGTAGAGTTTCGTTTAATTCTACAAAGTATTCCAATCTGGAGCCAGATCTAGGCGAGTCTGGAGGTGTTTGTTGTAATAAACTTTCTACAGCTCGTTTTCGTTATTTAAGTTGTCGTTTTCGTAATCTCCATATCATATTTGCATTATATCTTTCTTTAGGAGTCAAATCTTTTAGTAATCTCTTAGACTTATGATATCTTTCTCGGTGCTTTTTTTTCGCGTCTTCGTACTTTTCTTTATTATTTTTTAGTCTTTCTCTATAGCGTTTCTGTTTCTCAGCTGCACTTAGCGGCATTTTCGTTTATGTTGCCCAGATCTGACACGAAATAAATCATTATCAATCTCTCAGAAAAATAGAAAACACTGAAAATATAATCTAATATGCTATGCCATTCTGCCCTACATTCTCTGGTGTTACTGATAACGCATGAGAAAATTTTGCTTAAAATGAAGACAAACAATTACACAATTGAAACTTACCAAAAAATTGGTCACGGCCTTCAAATCAGACAGCATAGCTCACATTGTAAGGTAATAATAGTAAAATATTTAAAAAACTCACCGAGATTTTCGTCATAACGCAGTAGAACAGCAATAAACCCACGCACACTCATTGAAAGCTTACCACGGATTGAGAGGCGGGTGGCGTGAGGCCGGTCTCGTCGGACCACGCTGACGAATTATTAGACAATAGTCGCTTCTACTGACATTGAATTAGACGCCATCTCTTGAAAATTGTCTTCAAATTTTTACAATAACGCAGTAGAACATATATTTTTAACAATACTCGGGACAAATGTTTAGGGACTTCAAATAAATACTATTTAAATAAAATGACTACAATTTTGTACTTAAATGTAAAGCTTATTTCATTCTTAATTGAAACTCCTTGTAAATATTCAATGTTTTCATACATTTTTTTAAAGAAAATTCATAAATTGTTTCGTCACCTAGGCTTGGGGACAAGCATTTTTAGTATGGAGATTGATTTTGTTCTGCTTAAATTTAAAAAATGATTATATTGCTGTGATAGTTAAAAATCTGTTTATGTGCTTAGGTTAACAATCCAAAAATTTGAAGAGAAATTAAAATAATATGGTCACTTTTATGTTGGGGACACGAAAGGAGTGCCTTAAAAGTTGATTCACCCTTCTATGTCATTATACTTCAATGGTATATACCTCCTTTTTTACAATGACAAATAATTTACAGAGAATAAGCTTAGTTTTATTATTGTCTTCAGAATGTACGATTCAGAAGGTTACTACTTAAAGGAAACGCCAATGGTGAATTTAACCTTAAGAACTGGGTACTTGGTCGACACAATAGATCATATAACGCAAGGATCTTTTAGGCAACCTGGTGGCAAGGTTGATGATTATACAATGGACCCAGACGTAAGTAAATAGTCTCTCTATACTAACACAAAACAATAAAGCTTTTTTTTTATATCTTATAAGTTAATGCTTGACTACAATCCCACCTGATGGTAAGTGGCGATGTAGTCATTGGTGGTAAAGCGCATTAACTTAGTAAAAGCCTATTCACTCTTGCCTTGAAGACACTCACATTATAATCGAGCGGGAATACCGACGCGGGCAATTTATTCCAATCCTTCGCTGTACGCATAATAAATGACGAAGCGAAGCGCTTTGTGCGTACAGGGGGAATGTCAACGACGAATGGATGGATACCTGCCGTGCGTCGGGACGTTCGATGGTGGAATGGGGATGGCGGAATCAAATCATATAATTCCTGAATTATTTCTGAATTTAGCTGAATAGTTTACTTGGTTGTTATAAAACCTTAATTTCTTTAACTGTCAGGGTTTATTACGAAAGGGTATTACAAATTACATGGATATTTTAAAGACAAGACTGTTTGCACATGGGTTTTATAAATATAAATTGTAAATAGTTAATAAGTGCTGTAACTGTGAGTAGGAAAAAAACACCTGTAGTTTCTTGCTGCTTCTTCTCCCAGGCCCTATCACAGTAAGGCCTTGTTGAAGCATTGGCGTAGTTCTCATGACTTTTAAAAAGTGTTTGTAAACCAAACCAATTTTGAATAAAATATTTGTATTTTGAATTTAAAAAAATTGTTCACGAAAATATTCACGAGGAAGACTGTATAGTTAAGCTATAATATTATAATTTCTGACAAAAAGGAGTTGCTTCAGGGGTATTAAGACTGAAATGCTAATAGCGAAGTGAGGGAGGCTTACTATAAAATTCTTATGAAATACAATGAAAGCCGTTTTAATTCAAAATATTTTTTTTAGATTGGAGAAAGAGTTCTCGGTCGACTTCAAAGAATATTAGATGTTTCAACAAATGATTTGGCTAAGAACCGTTATTTCGGCTTCCCACCTTACATCAAATACAAAGAGCTTTGTACTGGAAAGCGATATAAAAAATTTGAGGATCTACTGGACTCTATTGATCCTGAGGTACTCGTAAATATACTTACTTTAAATTTAAAATAAAATGTACTTACTAAAATGTTGATTTTTAGGGTTCCGAATAAAAAAAACCAAAAAACGGAACCCATATAGAATCATTCGTGTGTTTGGGCAACCGCCCTACACAGCCAATTTTCTCCAAAACTACTGGACCAAATGAGTTGCAATTTGGTACTAATGTGCTATTTTGTGACCCAAAGACGAATGCATAAAGAAAACAAATGAATTTTGGGAAACAATTTTTTAACGAAATCAATATAAAAAAAAATTGTTTTGCAAACCGGACCGTGTGGCATGTCAAGTGGAAGGGCTTATTGTAAGGATCTCAAATATATTTGTAAAATTATTCAAGACAGAACGAAAATTTAAGACGAAAATTTACCATTCCCCTCCCCCTTATCTCGATAACTACTGAGGCTTGAATATTGAGAAAAATACTGAATATAGTCTTTTAGTTATACGTTACAGGAAAATCTATTAAAAGTCTATGGTCCTAAAAAAAGGGCAAAAATAAATAAAAATAGAAAATTAACTGCAAATACATAATAAGCATACGGAACCCCCTCCAAGCGACTTTAATTAGCACTTGTCAAGTTTATTTCTTTTTTTGAACCTTCTGACAATAACAACACAACAAAAAAAAAAATTGCCGAATTGGTCGAGCTGTTCTCGAGTTACGCGCTTAGCAACACATTTATCGATTATCTTTTTATTTATGGTATAAACTATAACATAAATAAAAATTAAAATAAGTTTATATTTCTTAACAAGTTTTTAAAATTCTAGCGAGTAGAATTACTAGCAGAGGTATACAAACACATAGAAGACATCGACCTTATGGCAGGGATGTGGGCAGAAAGACGGACTTACGGCTCAGTTCCACCTACCTTCTACTGTATTATTATGAAACAGCTGAAAAGAAATATCGCTGCTGACCGTTTTTGGTACGAGAGACCTAATAGACCAAATGCTTTTACTGCTGGTAAGTGCAGCTGATTTCATTCTGGATCTGGATAAGTCCAGTCAAACCAGCTTTGATCCCTATTTAGACCAATATATTATAAATAAGTGAATAAAGTCTTCTAAAAGTAGAACTACGAGGTTAGGTTAGGTTAGGTAGGATAAAATAGTATGACCACGAGAAAACAACCAAATTAAGACACCTGGGTAATTAACTCCACGGCACTATATCTATCAGAATTTTTATATGAATACTTGACAAACGAAAGTCAATTCAAATGGCACTGATCATCGGTACCCATGACATCCGGGAAAAAAGTAATTGAGGAATTGTTGTATGAGTATTATGACAAGATACTTAAATATTATCATACAATTTTAATGGGCTAAATCTGTACAAAAAATATTTTTTGAATTTTTTTATTACAAATAAAATGTTTACGAAAAGTCTGTCTTCCTGTGTGAATTTTAGATTGTACGTAACGTTGGATTTAAAAACAGATTAAGGTGATTCAAGCTGTATTCATAAGGAATTCTTGTTAATTTATAATATTGTAATAAAATTAATTAAAACCTTTACCCTCTAGAACAACTATCAGAAATACGTAAGGCATCTGTAGCAAGGTTGCTTTGCAATGTAGGAGACTCAGTGACTGAGATTCAGCCGAAAGCCTTCCTTAGAGCTGGTCCGGGGTAAGTTATCATACTTTGTTTTGTTTTTTATGGAAATAGCCGACAGACGAGCTGACGATCCACCGTATGGTAAGTGGCTATCGTCGCCCATGGACATCAGCGACACCAAAGGCATCATTGATGCGTTGTCGGCCAAGAAAGAGAGAATAAAAAGAAAGAAAAAACTAGCTTTCGTGCCAAAATTCATGATTTATTTATGCTTTACTACGACATATGTTTAGTATGCCAATCGTGGCACTTTCACGTCTAACTGATTCATGCTACTGGTTGGGTATAACAGCGTACAAAATATACATAATGTCGTGAGTACATTAGGTATAATATAAACTACCTTCTAGCAAGAACAAGATGGTAACTGTAGTGAAACCATTACCATGGATTCAAGCTTGTAAAATTATAATAAAAGAATTAAAAAGCTGACGAATTTAAAATAATTGCTATGACAAAATGTAAAATTATTAAACCACAGTACTTTTGTATGTAATAGGATATACATGAACATCATACTTATGATAGTTGTGCTTGTACACCTCTACCAGCAATTTATTTGTCAACTTTCATAAGTTTTCCACTTTGGGTTATCTGGAAGAGATCGCTTTTTAGCGATATTGTATGCTATCCATTGTAGTTGTTATGTACATGTGCATTTTATTCTGGTGTGCAATAAAGAGTTTTGTATTGTATTGTTTTGTATACTAAGTATTAATAAAATTAATGAATTTTCAGTAACAAGAGGCGCAGTTGTGCCAACATTCCAAAAATGGACTTTACTGCATGGGCTGCAACCTGTGGCTGCGACAATTAAAAAGCAATCAAATTAAGCTTACCTATTATGTCAATCAATATAGGTTTTAAAAATATACACAGATTACTATAAATTCAAATGTTTTAGCATTAAAAATATTTAGGTATGTAACATTAATTAATTTTACTACGTATTAAGAGGTCAGGTATAGATTTTACATGTCTTTTGATGTATTGTTTTTAAGAGATGTGCTGAGGAGTTTATTTCGCCGTTTCTTCTCCTCTTTAAAAAGGCACCTTTCCGAAACGGTGGTAGATTTAAAATTTCACGTTCATTAGTGTATTATTATTATAATAAGTATGTATAATACCTACATGAAAAATAAATGATTTGAGTTAAGAGTTATTTCTTTACTATTTTGCTTTATTCAGCAATTCTTTATCACTTCGCTTTAAAACTATCTAAGTAATAGGAATGGCAATTGTAAAAGAATTAGGATTCATTCGGTTTTTTCAGAATGAACTACAACTAAACACAAAGGTATTTATATATAATTATTTACATAAATTGAACGTATATAAAATAATATAAATAGATAAACATCAATAATGAATTATTTTGGGTTTTTAAAGATATTAAATTCGTTGCCACGGTCATAAATTAAAACTTGTCCGTCAACCTCGTCCACTTAACTTGCTTATTTCGTCTGGGAGCTTCAAAACTTCTAACGAATCCAATTAATCTTTTAAAACTGACCTCTTGTTTCAAAGGCTGTTACTTCACGATAATTAAATCAAAGTCGTAATTCGTACTTTTAGTGCTTTTCATACAAACAATTTGCATAAAAGATGGTACTTTAGCACAGAGTATCCTTTTTAATATTATATATTATTTGTTATTGTTATTTACCAAAATAGTGAATGTAGAAACAGCTTGAATGAAGTTTATTGTTATATTATTGTATTTATCCGTTGGCTTAAAAATACATATCGAGGCTTGAAAGTAAAAATTGACCGCTATAACAACAAATACTAAAAAACAGAATAAAATGAATATTTGCCGGCTATTAAAAAAAAAAAAAATTATGGGACTACCATACAACAAACGTGATTTTTTGCCGTTTTTTTCTCGATATTAATAACGGCAACAGGTAGACCAAGACGCTTGAAATATGCACAGAATATTTAGTTGTATATATTAGTTGTTCACTTTAAAAATAAATAATTATAATGTTGTATAGATAATGGTACCGAACCCTTACGTGCGCGAGTCCAATTCGCACTTGGCCGGTTTTTATAATCATTTTTTATGTTACTAGTGGGCTAATGAGCTGATGGTCCACCCGGTAAGTGGCCACGATGACCATAGAGATTAAAAATTCATCAAAAAATGAAGGATAAATGGATCCCTTGTTACAACATAAAACTTTGGAAAGTCCTTAAAAACACACACTTGAAAAACACACACATATTCTCACACACACACCCTTAATTCGTAACTTACCTTAGTACCTTTTAAAAAATGGAAATACTTACCTTTTGTTGTTTTTTATGTTAATGTAGTAATAAGAAAGAGCGGGGCATCCTGACACAGATATATATATTTACTTAAAAAGGATGCCCTCCACTGTGTGTAACTATAAATTTAAAGTAATCTGCAAGAAATATTGTTTTTTTTCCTGACCAGAGACCTGATAACTCTACTGCAAAGTAATATAGCCAGTATTTCCATTGTATCAATGATATTTAGAAAACTAGATACGTCATGAACTTACAAATCAACCAAAAAAATCTGTTCCGACCGAGCTACAACACACACACGTTTATCTTTTGTTTCACTACACCAATCACTATTTACATTGGTAAATTATGTAAAAGAGATGGCACTACTAAAACCATAATAGTGAAAAAGACAGCTAGACGGCCTCACTCAGAGGCAGCTATCAACTGTCTGAATTAAAATCGCTATACTTGACTAAATTTGACTGACGTAATTTCAGCGCCGTCTTGGCATATCTACCTCTTTTATACATATAATATCATTGCATTGTATTATATTATATTATATTTAGTAGTAGTATAACATTGTCCAATAATAGACTAAGTAGGTATAATAGCAATATCCTTTGAAGTATAATGTCATAGAACAGATATCTCGAACAAAATGTGTGTCCCGCCGGGGAGGTTCGATTTTCAAAATTGAGCCCCGGTTCTTTCAAAATCGAAGGAATCCATTGAAGATTGAAGCCACGTGGCGCCAATGCATTGGAACATACATGGTTTTCGCGGTGTCTGTTCTATACGCTAGTAATAATACTTCAATATCAATATCCCTTCTTGTTGAAATGAGCAGCAAATGTACTGTAGTCACGAATACTTGCCCGTAATTTATGATGAATATCGAAATTGGGGCTCTGAAGGTCGATCGATTTACAAAGTAACTATTATTACCTCTGAACGAATATAACAGTGAAATGATTGTGTAATATGAATGTTTCGTTGCTGAAAATACTTTTTTTTTATTGTACACAAGGGTTTTTTGTGACCATTGGATCATCGGAATGGTAAGAAGAAGAGGTAAATATTGCGTAACAAAAAAATATTATATTTCTGACTGAATTATTTTCAGATCGATTGAATTAAATGTTCTTTCACAATTTTTAGTTTTCAGTTGGGTATATCGGCGCACATATTTTATATTTTCCCTTCTGATTGCCAATTTGTTTTTCAAATTCAAATTCATTATATTCATGTTGATTTTGGCAGTACCCTTGTGAAAATTAGTTTTGTTTCTACCACATTTTTATTGTTATTCTAAAAGGACATACGAATCTCGATCTTGGTGTAAAAGATGCTTTGGTTAGTATATTATTTATTTATTTATGTTCACACAAGCATTCACAGGACTGTTACAGTAGGGATACAATGTATAAAGGTACTGCTTATCTCTAATGAAATTCCTTCAAGCAGGCCTGCGACTGGAGAGGTAACAGAAAGTTAGACCAACTCTTGACGAAGGTCAGCGGAGAGGAAGTACGACTTTTGTTCTAGTATTGATTAATGTGAGATGGTAGTTATGCGATGCGCAGCGAACATTTATTTTAACCAATCTTTTGTGACTCCTGTTATTATACATATAATAATTATTATCTGTTCTGTATGTGTAAAAGTTTATATGTTCTGCAACATATAAACTTTTATCCCCTATTTCACTACCTTGGGGGTTGAATTTTGAAAAATCCTTCTTTAAACAAAATTTTAAGTTCTCCGACATGGCTTAACGACTGTTATCATATGATAACAATCGGGACCGAAGGCTTTACGTATGCTCCGAAGCATGGAAACGCTCAAGAATTTTTTTGCCACTAGCGGTCACCTATCCAACTACCGACCGCGCCCGCTGTTGCCTTACTTTGTCGCTCACTTAGGATCAGGAGGAGGATTAGGAGGAACGCTTCAACTTTGAGTGCTTCTTATACTCGTATACCTAATACGTCTGTGATATTGTTATGCCACACTTCAGATCCACTCTTAATAAAGATAAGGGATCAATAATCTGGAGGGTTGTTTTTATTGCTAAGCGTTGATTACCGTACCGTTACAGCGTAACCAAGATCAGATGAGATAATAAAATATTTGTGGCGTTTTACTTGGTTCTTACAAAGGTTTGAAATCCACGATGTTTTTTATTTCAATGCAATTTTATTTCAAGTCGAATTGGTGTGATGTGTGGAGACCCTATTACACTTACGACTTGTTTCGGATCTATTAGAACCTGATACTGCTACTGCGCACTAATTTACCTAAATAATAATTCACAGGTAAGGGAACATACCAAAACCACGTAACCCATTTTTTCCAACTTTTTACCCCCCTCCCCCTCTTCGTGACCATCTGTAGTATATGAGAAGACCCCCCCCCTCCCCCCTAGTTTTCACGTGGTAATTGATAAATACGGTTTTCAATACTTTTTTGCAAAAACAGAGTTAAAAAATAATAGTTTTGCTTTTATTTGACGACTTTGTGGCGCAATGGTTGCTAAAATATTGACTACGTGACAAAAACCTAAACCCCCCCCCTCCCCTCTGTGACCAATCGTGGTGTTTTGAAGACCCCCCTCCCCCCCCCCCTAAATGAGGCACGTGGTTTTGGTATGTTCCCTAACTAGTGACTCGCTCTGTGATCGAAATTCTACCGTGATTTATTTAGGTAAAAGGTAAATAAATGTATTGATGTACTCCTTCTCCATTTGAAACATAATGCCAAATTTCACTTTCTTGCGTGAATAATAACCAATATAATAACGTAAAAAAGAGCACAAAGTTTTTTCTTCACATTAACATACAGATTCTACTCTAATGACAAATGTAAGAAAAGAAACGCCGAGAAATATTAGGCAATTTCCTTTTCTGTAGGGGAAACTTGTTATAAAAATAGTGTAATTTACGAAGAGTGAGATGGAATCTTGTAAGAGCGCTTTTTCTTAGTTCTTATTTAGTTTCAGCCGACTCTCACGTTTAATTTAAGCTGGAAGATTGCTTCACATCAACTAAAGAACGTTTATTTACTTACATATTGTATGTATGTATTATTTAATAAAGGAGACTGGGACTTTTGGGCTACCGATCGAAAAAAGTAAAAACAAAATAAATCGGTATTGTAATCGGAATTGATTTGTTGGCTTCAAACCATTGATAACGCACTATTGGGCACGAATCTCCTCTTGAGGAGGCTTAGAGCATACTTCACCACTCTGCTCCAGTGCGGATTAGTACAGGGGTTAGTGGCCAACTCAAGTGTCGGAAGTTTTTAAGCCGCCCGAGGGCCTCCGACATGGAGACTATTATGATAACAACCGGGACAGACGGTTTTACGTGCCCTCTGAAGCACAGAACCGCTAAAGAATTTTTGCCACTAGTGGTCACCTTTGTTACACCACCACCATTAGTTGCTTAACTTTGTCTATCACCACAAGCCGCTGTGCTATGAGTGCTTATTCATAAAATGAAATATACCTACCCATAATAATCGCAGCTTGTTACAAAACACAAAGATTTTTAAAATGCTTAAACTTGCAGATCTAACACAAAGCCATTGTAAGTATAGCACACTCAAAAGATTTGAAAACAGCTTACGTCAAAATGAGACGTTAATATTTCATTCAGAAAAGCCCGGGGATTCATCTCAAGAGTACCGTTTAAGCAGGATCCATTACCAAAGCAATTTCCTTTAAAAATAACAACCCCTTTTATACAAGGCATCGTTTGAGACTGGAATATTTTTACTAAATGCATCGACCAACCTTGATCTTGGCGACGAATGACGTCAGAGGCGACCCCTCCACGTGTATATTCGACCGTAAAATGAGCGCAGACAATGATACAATCTGCGTTAAATACAACCAATAAAGTTCCAATGAAATTTCCAATTTGGCAATGGAGTAAAGTGGAGTTTCCGAAGCAATTATTATTCCGTTCCGCAGTTATAGCTAAACGGATTTAGTGTTGTACCAATTGCATGTAGGTGGGTCTCGGTAGGGTTGCCTTTTCTGAAGGTAAAATAGTATTTTTTTCAAAACATTGCAAAAAATATAGTACTATTGGGAAATTCAAGGAAAAATATAGTACACATTTATTTTTAATATTATAATTATTTATTTTTCCATGTGTATTTGTTATTAGTTTTGGTTAACAAAGTCTTATTATTTATAAAATAATTTTAGGAATCTGAGCAATTTAGATCCATGATCCAACGATGTGAATGCGTTTCGCTCTGAAATTCGCAATGCTGCGTTGCGGGTACATTTTAGTCACAGTTACAAAAAGCTCGACAACTGAATTACAGATGAAAATATAGTATTATACGTACCTACTATATTATTTTTCTATAACATAGAGTACAATTGACTGAAATATAGCACGATACTATATAATATAGTACGGGTGGCAACCCTAATTCTCGGATTCAAGGATTAAAATTACTGATAATCATAATTATTGTGTGACAGTTTTAGTGATAAATGTTAATAAATTAATAAATTATGGAGTACCTACTATGTTTAACTAATTGAATGCATTGTAAGTAGAGGTTTTCTTCCAATAATAAATGGGTTGTAAACCGTTTTTAGGGTTCCGTAGTCAAAACGAAACCCTTACAGTTTAATTATGTCCCTCCGTCCGTCCGTCCGTCCGTCCACGGCATAGCGCAGATATCCTTCGTGCTGGAAAGCTGCAGTTCAGCATGGGTATTGGGTAAGTATACATATTTATCTCATCTACAAAGTGGTAGAATAAAACCAAATAAAACCACTTTTTCAAATTATCTTCTACATTTAAAGTGGTGATGGTTTGAAATTAACATTTTGCGGTTTATGTTAGTCGAAGGGTAGTCCAGACTTGCATTTAAAATTCTGTCTGACTATGTTTTCAATCGAACACGTATCATGGACCGTCACCTTGTCTATTTTTTGTAAAACCGTGTACAAAAACGAATACATCTGCAAAGTAATTAAATTTCACTCGTATTGTTCCGACCTCGACACGTTACAAATAAAAGGGAAAAGTGATGTATAAAACTTTTATTTGTTATGACATGACACAGCTCTTTGAACATTGAATTCGAGAACGGTCATTTTCATTTTGTTAATATTAATTTAATAATATGACCCTTTTATCACAGTTAATATCAATTTTGTTGGTATTGTCACTTTTGATATGATAGTGCTAAGTATTGAAAAATATCTATAGATATTGTTTGTGTTAGCGGTAATTCAAAGTTCTTAAATCAACGAAAGCCTAACGCCTCTTATTTAATGATAACAATTAATAATGACTTATATCGTGCATTCTAAAACTTGATTTTTTGTTTCTAAAGAAAGGACGTTAAGAAGCAAAAAAAATAGGCTTGAGAGGGCATGATATTTACTTTCAAGGGGTTAGTTAGATATAATATGATACAGTTCTTAAAACGACGACGGTAGTTAGAATTTTTTTTCGATTAATAAAATACATGGTAAGAAAATATTTAATTTGAAGAATGGTAAGAAATTGCTAGTTTCAAGGGTTTAAGAAAAGTGGCACTAATTAAACTTCATAGATAGACCGATGAAAATATTAACCGTTTAAGAATCATTTTAAAGCCATTTTAAAGCAGATATGAAAGGAATAACATTTGAAATTGTACAAAGCAAGACGAACGAATAGCAAGTCGTCATAACTTTCTACAAACTTTCAATCAATATCAGCAGAATGAATATCATGAATGGCTAATTAGTTTCAGCGATAACTTTTGAACCTTTCAGAGCTGAATCTGGAGATATGATAGAATGAGAATGCGAGTTTTGGTACTTTTGGTTCACCGAAACACAAACTGATTACGTCTCTGGACGGCAGTTTATTAAAATATTTAAAAGATTCTTATCGAAAATCAACTTTAAAGTGCCAGCCATTGTGCCATATTTTAAGATATAGAATTGTTTGACCTTTAATATTTGAATGAAATATCATTTATCTAATAAATTAATTTGTCTTTGACGAAATATCGATATGAAAATATGATGGTAAAGCTGACATCAAACCAAAATAACTCTTGAATTGATATTAGTTTATAGTAGCAGTTACCTCTACATTATCTAACAATTCATAAGAAATACAACGCGTTCTCAAGACGCGACTCTGCAGTCTACTGTGAAACAGAGTAAGGTGAATGTACTCGGTCGATACAGTAGGGGGCTGGGCCCATTAAATTGCCCTTTGTAAAGATATAATACCGCTCTGGCTACGCGAAATTAGGGAGTGGTTGCGTTGAGACAAATTACTTCGGTTTCGCTGTGTGAGAACTTTATTTCTGGATAAACAGAGATCTGAGAGATTTTATGCTTTACAACGGTAGGTAATATCGACTGTTTTATTTATGATACAGGCATACGTACCCAGGGGAAACAGAATATCAAATGTAAGGCAACATGGCAGGGGAAGCAGCTGCTGGTACATAACATGATGGTACAAAGAGTATGGTCATAACAATGATATTTAAAAAAATATAGATAGGTACGTCATGCCCTTACTAATCAATCAAAAAATCTGTTCCGAAAAGAGCTACAACACACACACACACGTTTATCTTTTGTTTCACTACACCAATCACACTAAAATAATACACGAAGGTATTTTAACGTTGTTAAATCTCAAGCACTTCTGACAATAACAAAACTGCCTATCGTCTTGTATTGACCGAGGGACTACGAGCAGACGAGGTCAATTGACTGCTCTTACTATCTTCATCTTCAGCGCGCTAGTGACATACATATCTACCTCTTTTTTACTTATAATATCATTGGGTCATAAACATAGTCTCACGTGTAGGTGAAATAATGGGGGATAAGTAGGAGAATACTCCTGTAATACATCTAACAGTAACAAGAATATCTATTTGTCGTAGCTCTGTTCATGATTGTTATCGAGAGAAAAGAAATATACATCGGAATCTATCAAAACAATCTACAATATTTTCACTTATCGTAATAACTTCTCCAAAGATATTTGTACCGCCGCTGGAACAAAGGTTCTGTCACCATAACTCAACAACTTATTGTGACTGTATTTATGAGCACTGACTTCGGAGGACACGTTTAAGTTGTCGCCTCGTCGATTCAGGTTTATAGATAGCGGTCGTTAAGTCTTATCACAGTCAATTGTTCGCTTAGACTTACCTAATTTTAAGTTTTTTTGTTACGGGATGGGCGCAAGCTTTTCACAGTTTTTCACTATTGCTGTTGATAACGTATGATGTAATTTTGTTTGTTTTTTGTGATTTTAACCCCCGACGCAAAAACGAGGAGTGTTGCTGTTACATGTTCGGAGTGCAACCGTTTGAACCCGCGTCAATGTGTGTTATATATTCTCAGACTGAGTGTTAATTCTTTTATTGTTTGTTAGACAGGAATGGGAGAATAGATATCGGACGGTAGTGATTGGAGAGTACAGAACATACAAACGCCTTCTTCCAAATGGCAGGATACTGCCCAGATGATAGGAAAAAATTTACTATGTGGGTAATAGCAGGCACAAGGATATCGATAATATTAAGAATCAGAAACCTGCTAACGTCACCACATCCCATAGCCTTATACTTTATAGAGAGGACACTAGTGATTCGTTTGTCAGGAATTTCAATTTACCAAAAGTAGCTTCATATTTAGTACAGATACAGTAATTCACACGTTAATAAAAATTACATTTAAATCGGTACAATTAGTTTTGTAATTATTGCGTCTAGACAAAATACTAGAATTTTATTTACGACTGTTGTTTGTTAAAAGCATTACATTTCGTAGTTACAGTAACACTAACAAATACCGATATAAATCAAGAAAGTTAAATGTGCTCGCCTTGACGTACACAAAGCAGCTGAAACATAAAGCAATTAGTTACATTCTCGTTAGTCGCGATTCACGAATTCCTTTTTGAACCATATTTGGAACTGCTGAAGCTAAAAAATGTTTCTAATCAAATCAGGTTCCATAATCCCGTCATATACATACATATATTGAGTATGAACTTTATTTTGTCATGAGTTCAGTCAGTCAACTGTTTTCTTAGGAAAAACTAATCTATAATTAGCTATTGGCGAATTAAGCAAAGCGTTATACAATCATAGTATAATTGCCAAGATAAACTTAAATTAAGATTTAATAAACTCCCGACATAGCTAAGAACACTCTCGATTAAGTCACTTTTAGTCGATTAAGTCAAACTTATAACATGCCTCTTTGAAGAGAAAGAACTGCGTTTTTACTAACGCGTTCGACTGCTCCTGATGTTTGGGCGAGAGTGTGGTGAGCCCTCAATGTTTGTTTCGCGAACAGAGTTCACTCTAACTACCGCAATTGTTTTGCGCATTTCCTCTCTTATTTAGTTACAGTTTGTGTTAGATCTGCACATTAAATTTGATTTTAGTTAAATACCAGCTTCGCCTGCGGTAGAGTGCTTTCAAAACAAAATTTTTTATTCATTAATTTAGATTTATAGAACCACATAAAAATAAAGTGCACCTAAAAGTAAAATGATGGATACATAATATTAGATATTCTGATGATGCCCGTGGATTCGCGCGCGTGGATATCGATTTTTTACAAATCTCGTGAGAACCATGAACTTTTATGGGGTAAAAAGTAGCCTATGTGTTAATCCAGGGTATAGGCTATCTCCATTCCAAATTTTAGCCAAATCGGTTAAGTAGTTGTAGCGTGATTGAGGAACAACACCTATAAATCCGGCTTCAACTGTCTTCTTCAGTTCATCAATCCACCTTATCGAAATTATACTATTTTTAACCGACTTCAAAAAAAGGAGGAGGATCTTAATTCAACTGTATTTTTTTATGTTTGTTATTTCACGACTATGGACTGGGTGAACCGATTTGGATGATTCTTTTTTTAATCAAAAGCTGGTGCTTGTCGTGTGGTGCCACATTTTGAGCGAGATCTGACATCCATCATGATTGGTGTCCATGTCAAAAGTACAATGTACTTCATTTGAAGTCGGTTATTTTTTTGTTAAAATGTTAGATTATAACAAAACATCATACAACCCTTTAACGTTCCTATTCAAATCAGAAGATAAACAGTTTCTTTAGGATTACTGTAAAACTAACAGATTATTAAATTATTTAAATCAAGTCAGTGTAAGTAGTGTACTTATAATAATAGATGATAGTAAAGAGTTCGTTCGTAACCGATTTAGTACGTATACATACAAGGACGTACCCAGGGGGGGGACCGAGGGGTCCAGACCCCCCCCCGAAAGTGTTATACCTACAGATCAGGGTTTAGTTCCCGGGATATCTCGTGTCTCGAAGTCCTGGGACTTTTCGTAATTTTAATTTCCGGTCGAGACTCGAGACGAGACAAGATTGTCGAAATTGTTATGCAATAATTTTTAGTCCCGGGAATTCCCAGGACTTCGATTGTAGGCTGTCTCGTGTCCCGGGACTTTGAAATTGCCGGGAATTAGCAAACCCTACTACAGTCGAACCTAATAGATAAGCGAAAATTAACTGGTTTCTTCTAATAATTATTATAAGAATTTAAAGACAAATGTGTACGTAATTATTTGTTTCTTAATGCTCTAGCACTAGTCCATTCATTCCATAAATTTTAGTGTAGATTTTAATGTATGGGAGAAACGGCATTATAATTTTCTGAAACTGATATAAGTTGTACCTACCTGTATGACAAGTCTCCCCCTCCCTCCCCATCCCCCCTCCCCCCTTGAAAAGTGACCCATTTTACAGATAGAAATTTAATGCTGTAACATTGAGTCATTTTTGAAAATATCTATTAAATAATTATCGTGTGAAAATTGATTTGCTATTTATTTCCGAGAAGCTTTTACGTGTCATTTAGTGTACTTTAATCATTTACCCAAACGGACCCCCCCCGAAAAAAAATCCTGGGTACGTGCTTGTATAAAGCAAAGCAAAGCAAAGCAACAACCCATAATTGTCCCACTGCTGGGCTCGGGGTCTCCTCTCACAATGTGAGGGGAACAGGCCATAGTCTACCACGCTGGCCAAGTGCGGATTGGTAGACTTCACACACCTTTGAGAACATTATGGAGAACTCTCGTGCTTGTATACATACTAGTAAATTACTTAATGCATGGATTGATTTATAACTGCCAAAGGCTTGTACGATACATCATAATTATCAACATTAGCCGTAACTATTGGAATCTAATTAACCACCGTTTTCAATATTCTATTTATCCATAATCTAGGTTATTTCTAAATAAAAATGTATTAAAGTTTATAGAAATAGGATAGAATTGGATCTGTTAAAAAACAAGTGAACACAAAATCTAATTCACGCATGCAAAATTGTTACGGCCTAAGGCGGCGCCTCTATCGCTCATTACCTTTGTAATTATTTGTAATTAATGCGGTTAAATCTTGCATGTGTGCGTGCTACATGCATTACATTACCCGTATGGCGCAATGATTACTATGCCGAACAGCCGCGCCGAGGGACCTGGGTTCGATTCTCAGCGAGGTGGTTTGAATGATGAGTTTGAATTTCTGTTCTCGGTCTGGGTGTGAATGTCCTTGTCTTGTGTGTTGTCCATGGCACCCACGACACAGGGAATCCTAGTGTGGGGCTATTATGAGTGTGTAGCGTTATTAATTTAATTATTCCTCATGACTGCTTTCTTATACTTACTTTATAGTATGTATATGTAGTACACATAAGTACTTAATTATTGAAGTACTCTATGTTCATTTGATTAGAAGCCAAGCAATAAACAAACAATAGAGCATAAGTTTAGTAATATTCATAAAAAAGAGTGTCTGAATATAAGATCGGACTAAAACAAAGCGTTATCATTCGAAACTTTGAAGGGTTGGGTATTAATACTATTGTTTCATAGTATATCACGCACAAAAGTTGGTTCGTGGATATTTGGTAGGTACCATATTAATTTATGACTTTATTTTGTAACCTTATTTACCTAATTATCGGGCTTTTAAAGAAAGAAAGAAAAATCTTTATTTACGGCTTTTCACCGCACAGCATCACGAAAACAAACAAAAACATCTTAAAAGAAATACATATAAGAATAAAGTTTGCAAATAAATTAAACAAAAACAAAAAAATAAATAAAATATAAATAAATAAAAAAAAACAAAATCTAATATATTCTTAGAGATCTAAAACTAAAATATATTAAAAAACTACTACTTTTACTACTACTACTACTACTACTACTACTACTACTACTTTTACTTATGATAGTACTCATAGACCTGAGTTTTCAATTGACAGAGCGAAATAAACCACTTTAGTTGTAATGGATGAGGGCATGCATTGATTTTATTTTTAGAAAACCTAAAACATACTTTATGAAATTAAATTTTTCTACTACATTTATTTATTTGCATTGAATAGTAAGAAAGTAAAGATGCTACAATTGGAAAATACATGTATAAAATGTTATATCATGCAAATCAAATCATCATATTACTGAAAAAGTAATTTAATCCAGACTGAGGAAATTTGTAATAACAGTTGAATATTTCACTGTCCAGCTCCTGATCTACTGATAGAATCGGTTCAGAAGAAGAAATTGTAAAAAGCTTAAACAAGATATGGGAAAAATATTTACATGCCAAACACGGACGTAGGAGGTCCGTGATGCCAAATTAAAACGTTTATTTAAAAATACATACAACCAAAAGGCACTGAAATTCAAATTCGATAATTTTAATACTGAATCTTTAATCATTAGAATGCATACAGAATTACAGAAGTTAAAAAGACGTTGGATTGAAAAGGAATTTGATTCAATTGGGAGATTTATGGGATTGAAAGGAAGATTTATTCTTTATTATAAAGTCAAGCAACGGAGAAGAAATACCTAAGGGTTTTGAAGAGTATAAAATGGAATAATTATACCGGCATTACTAAGGCACAATAAAGTTTTTTACGGTCACATTATACTTTTTTGCTACTAGTTAGATATATTCAATCAATATAAAGGTTATTTTCCACTAGTTCTACTGGTTAGTCCTATCGTAGAACTAGTGGGATTTTATTCTCACTAGTTCTACCGTAGGACTATTGGGATCAAAAGCCGTATCTACCGCTTTGTTCTCACTAGTTACAGCATAAGTATAATGTTTGTAAGTGATCGAATTATTCAGCCATTGCTTCGGGTCTGTGTGCTAGGTATATAAATACATATAAAATTTCGAAGTGATGTGAAGTGGCTAAAATCCTTGCGTGGGGCACACCATGAGCGGCACACAATGAGGGGCATAACATTGGACTCTATACAAGACAATAGCATCAGGTTCCTGATGAAGCTCTTCGATTTCTGTTACCTACTAGTTGTTTTCCGAACGACAATCATGGTTGATCAGGTTTCTTTACGTACGTGATTGGCTTAATCAACCGAATGCTTGAACGTATTTCAGGGAGAAAAAGCAAGATTTTACGTGTATTTATCTGGGGTGTATTTGCGGAATATGTATTTGTTTGTTCCAGATAATTTCTTACCTCCTTTTTGGAATGCAACGTATACCTACGTGATAGGTTAAGTATAGTGGATTGGTATGGTGTAAGGGAATTTTGTTCGAATATGGGGTTTATAAATTATCTTCGAATGTGAAACTGCGCCATTTTCTTAACAAATCCCTACCGTGACTGGAACTATAAGCGACAAGAAATCCCTAAGGTATTTTTGTGTCTTAACGTTACAACGATTGCTAATATAAAAATCTGCTATTAACATAATATATGTTTTATATGTTATTGCTTCTAACTGAATACTTTTGATTTTCAAAGGGAATACGTAAGACGCCCGTAGGATTGATAGATTGAGCCGATCCTTTTCTATACAATACCAAAAAGCGCTTACTCCAAACATGACAAATTGTTGTATAATTATTTAGCAGTATTCCATAAAGGAACTGAAGTCCATTTGTTATCCGAGTATCATTATTGAGACTACTCGCTGCAGACGGTAAAACCGTGATTGATGGTATTGTTTTACCTTTCAGATAAATAGTTAGATACTTCAGTTCACGATTTAAATTCTCTTATCTTTTATTACTAACTTTATCAGCTGCTTTAACTAGATTTATTACTTCACGTTGATTACCTTTATTAGGTCAATGGTTGTCTGGAAGAGATAAGTTAACTTTCTGCATTTCTTCTCTCTGTAAACTTTGAGTAGGTAGGTATACCATATAACCTACTACGTGTGTGTACCTATTATTCATAAAAAGGTACAAAGGTTTTCCCTTCATGTTTTTTATTTCAGATAATTTTGTCTGAATTGAACTATTTAAATAAAAAAAGTTCCTTCTATACTGCACTTTGTTAAGGCATGAAGAGTTAATTAAAATGAATTAAAGCGAGGCTTTGACTTTCGTGACCTATTTCTGTTCCCTCAGGTCAACGGACAATAGAACAGATGATATACGTTATTGCTCTCAAGATTAAGTTTAAATTCCTTTGCATTTAGTTTGCCCTAAACAGATTTAGCAGAACTTCCACGTGGAATATTGATTGAATATGCAAGTCGTTCGTAAAGTAGATTAGATAAGTAATAGGCATAAAATTACATTATAATTTCTTTGTTAAGACTTTTTGAGGCCTTTTGTTATTAATTTTGATCTCAGGTATTTTTTTTTCTTCGCGATGTTTCTCTAAATGGAACATTTTTATTTTTTATAGCGGAAAAATAATAAAATCATCCGCCTGATGGTAAGTGGTCATGACATCAAAGGCATCATCAATTTATTTATATAGGTATCAATGGTACACAATTTTGGTGTTTTGTCAAGGCGTAGAAGAAATGGCGAAAGAAACTCCTCAGCAAATCTATATAACGCGATGTTACACTCCCTAACATCCGCAGCGGAGCTGAGCTTCATGTGTGATTACATTAAATATCAGTAAAATTAAATATACAAAATTATATTAATTACATTAATATATAGGGGTAATTAATCTTGAGTTTTTAAATTAAAATAATGTTAAATTTTAGGAATGTGCAGGATTCACTTTACGATCTATTCTCATATCTAGCAAATATACTCAAAAAAATTATAAAAATCGTTCGAGGCGTGTTGGAAGAGTGCGACCACAAACACCGTGACACGAGATTTTTAATTAGTTTTTATATGGCTTCAACCCATTAATGGCCCACTACTGGGCACGGGTCTCTCCTCTTACGGAGGTCTAGAGCATACTCCACCACGCTGTTCCAGTGCGGATTGGTGGAGGGGTTAGTGGCCAACCCGAGTGTCGGAAGTTTCAAACCACCCGAGGGTCTCCGACATAGCTTAACGACTGTTATCATATGATAACAATCGGGACCGACGGCTTTACGTGCCCTCCGAAGCACGGAAACGCTCAAGGATTTTTGCCACTAGCGGTCACCCATCCAACTACCGACCGCGCCCGCTGTTGCTTAACTTTGTCGATCACTTAAGATCGACGCAAACCGCAGGGCTATGAGCGCTTCAAGTTAGTTAGTTATGAGTTTTTATATATTAGATTACAAATGAAACAAACGACAAACAAACTGATGATCCACCTGAAGGTAAATGGCCACCAACATGGATGATGATACTACTAAACGGTATGTATCATACTTGTCCGTCAATCAAAACGTAAATCCGTTTTATCATATTGATGTGTTTGTGCCGTTTCAACGAATGGCAGTGAAACGAGTTATTTCCTGAAATCAGTAATTAATAAGCTACATAGATTATTACTACGTGTACGTGGCTCTGTTTGTGTTAGCTCAATGTGCTTAGCTTGTATTTATTTACGAAATTATATTATAATTTCAGTTTATTATTAATCCGCAGTGGGGCAGCGTGGTGCAGTGGTTTTTCTCTTTACGAGGATTGAGGGAGGTCGCTAATGAATTAAAGTATTTTACTAATTCTCTTTCTAAATAACGAGTTTTCGACAATTCATTCTTATATAAGTATATATTATACCTGATAGGATAGTTGTAAAATTACAATAAAAACAAAAAAATATTGTATCAATATTAGAAAAGTATTTGAATGCAATTTACCTCTGTAGTTACGTTAATTAGATACTTAAATTATCGCATTGTTTCAAGAAACCTTGTTAAAAAATAACCAATATCCTCAAATTACGCCCGTAATTATTTTAAATCTTTACAAATTAACATCAATTTACGAGTATAATGTGTCTAAAGTCTATAAATCCAGGCCGATAAGAATAATTATTTGCAATGTGGACTTCGTATTCAGTATGAAAAGATTGATTTTTTGTTCTTGGTTTATATTAATAAACCAATTAATTAAACATGGAGTCTGCGACAGCCATATTGATTACGAAAACATGGCCTTCCTGAACAGAACTACACCGTCAGACCGACAACTTTATGATTTCAAATTGGAGCACCCGGTATGTACTTACAAGTCTACAATATAAATTTAATAAAACTATGAATATAATTAGTTAAATATAATTTACAACTGAGCTCAATGATAGTGAACGTACGAATAAAATTAAAAATCAAATTATTTTAAAACACCATACCTACAGCTTCATTGCTGGTGCTGTCTATTTGGTACAGTACCTAATTATTTCATCGATTCCACATTTTTTTTTACTTAAGATACTGCGAAATCACATCCTTTTTACTCATAATGTTGCAAGTATTTTTTTGTTATTTATTTAATGGTATGGCGATATAAATGTATTTTTAATTATTAGCAATATTAATAACTGATCTGGCTGTTTGATATTAATATTAATCCTAATTCTTATCTTTTCCAAAATATCAGTGATAAAAATTGTCATTTCTACGTTGTAATGAATAAGTTTCTCAAAATTGCCACAGAAATGGAAACTTTTAGGCTTTTTGGATTAATAATATTTTATTATTAGTCATAGTTTAAAATCATAGGTAAAGGAATATTTCATCTACCTATTTGTAATCTTAAACTTTAAAATGTCAATTGTTTTTGAGTCTTTTTTCTATTTTTTGTTTAGAAACCTATAGGAGTAATAACTACTAGTTCTGGACTACCCGTGGAAGTACGCGACACAACTGCTATGAACATCAATCAATACAAGAATCAGTTCCATATTGATTTAATGACTGATTTCACTAATGCAAGAATACCAGAGAGAGTCGTTCACGCCAAGGGTACTGGAGCGTGGGGCTATTTTGAAGTTACAAATGATATCTCTAAGTATACATTCGCTGACATTTTTAATGGAATAGGAAAGAAAACACCAGCTTTCGTTCGATTTTCCCAAGCAATCCAAAATATAGGCGGTGCTGATGCTGTCCGAGAACAGAAGGCTTTATCTGTAAAGTTCTTTACAAAGGAAGGAAACTTGGACTTCTTAAGTCTACATACCCCAGTTTATTTTTATAGAGATGCTATTAACTTCGAACCGTTTGGAGCCGTCATAAAAAGAAATCCTAAAACGTTCCGTAGAGATTTTACTATGTTCTGGGATTTTATTACCAAAAGGGCTGAAACACTTCATGCAACGTTTTGGCTATCTTCAGATTACGGTATTCCTAACGGATATAGAAAAGCCGATTATTTCCCAATTCAAACCTATGAAATTCGAAACAAACAAGGCGAAAGACATTTCGTTAGATTCAATTTCAGGACATGTCAAGGAATAGAAAATCTTCCAGCTATGGAAGCAAATATGATAAATGCTAGAGATCCAGACTACTTCAATAGAGATCTTTATGATGCCATTGCAGAGAAAAACTACCCTGCTTGGGACTTGGAAATGGACGTTTTGTCATATGCAGATGTTCTACGTTGTGATTACGATCCGTTTGACGTCACTAGATTGTGGAAAAAAGGAACCTATCACACTGTTCAAATAGGACGTTTAACCTTAAATAGAAACCCGGATAATTTCTTCAGAGACGTCGAACTGAGTGCTTTGAATCCTGCTAACCTAGTACCAGGTATTCCAGGGCCAATTGATTCCATGTTCCGAGCTCGACGATTGGCTTACAGGCAAGCACAGATTCACCGTTTAGGCATAAATCATAACAGAATACATGTTAATACACCCATGTACAGAAAGGAATACAACAGAGATGGAAAACCACCTGTACTGGAAAACATGAATGATGCACCAGATTATTTTCCGAATTCCTTCAACGGTCCCATTCCATACGTAGAGGAGTCGCGACCTAAAGATAGTTTAAGTCTTTTGCAATCTAGGGCTGTCGATCTGGAACCAGCTGCTTATTTCTATCGTAATTATGTGGTTACTGAAGATCAAAAAGGTAGATTTGTGAACAATTCTGTTGAATTGATTTTACCGTTAGCGCCTTACATGCAGAAAAGAGTCATACGACTTTACTCACTTACTGATCCCGACCTTGGTAAAAGATTAACTAGAAGTCTTTACTTAGCGGAACAAGCTCCAGGATATGCTCCCCCAAAGGTTCTCATACCCAAGAAACGAAAAGTACTATAAGGTATAAATAAAATTATTAAAAGGAGACAACTGCATTCCTGCATATCAATTTTCCCAGTTTTACTGAATCGAAATCTTTGTACTGTTTAATTTTTCGTTAATAAAGTGATAAATACGTACGTTTTTTATTTTAAATATATTTTGATGACGGGCAAAATAGATGTAGAGTGATGATGAGATTATTAGAACTAACCTGGAGCTGAAACAATGCTTGCTTTTTCAAGTGTGAATAAAAATTTATTTATATTTTATAAGTAACCTTTATACATACATTAATAAGATAAATAAAACGAAGCAAGTATGCTGTGGTTTTATAACCCTAGAAGAATTTGATAGAAGTGTGACAGAACATTAGTTTTTTTTTTGGTCTATACCTTGTTATCTTAGTATCTAAATACCTACAAAATTTTATTAAACAGTACATAATATTATAAACAAATATTTACACAAATTAAACAAAAATTAATAACTTTACATATTATGCCATTAATGAAATCAGTGAAATCTTTACACCATGTATGATGGGAAACTTACTTGTGAAAATTGATGGGGTGCTGAAAATTGATGGTGGTAAAGTATGATAAAATAAAAATAACAAGACAATGTTTATTAATAAGATGTTAAATACTCTAGATAACTTCGTTGGTAAAATATAACGAACAACGCCACCCATCGCATAACTTGTCAGTAAAATTTTTCATTGTAGTATTAGCGACATCTCTAATATGTATCATGAACTATATATAATAGGCACAACGATGTTTAAATTCATTGCCTCTGGCTTTCTTAGTTGTATAGTATGATTTTTGTAGATGGCACTGTTTTCCTACCATTCGATATTATAACTACATTTTTTTGTAGTATTTTTTTGCTTGTAAAACCTTTAAGTTGTACCATTTTTCCACAGGAAGAAAGAAAGCGTAAGCGTATCTACAAGATAAAATATAAACTAGTTTGAACCTGTTAATTTTATTGTATTAGAAACACAGATGTCGTGAGTGTCAATTTTTCAATTGAGTCAGCCGCCAAACAATTCGTCGTTTTCCGGCAGGGGGCTGGAGAGTCAGTACTATCTTTCTAAATTTTCTTCTCTCTTTCTTGGCTGGCTTGGCTTGCCTTGGTGTCGCTGATGTCCATGGGCGACGATAGCCACTTAGGTACCATCAGGTGGATCGTCAGGTCCTTTGACAGCTTGGGTCATTTTTAAATGATTTACCAGGTTAAAGTTAAGTCATTAGTTTGAGGGGAGACTGCAAGAGCACTATTACTTATTCTCTGGCAATAGTGGCAAATGTTTTGAGCACTTCCGTGCTTCGGAGTGCGTATTAAGTTGGACACGGTTGTCCGATTAGATAGCAAATCTTAAACCGTTCCTGTAATAATTTTTGACTTGATTTGACTACTAGCTTCTCTACTAACCCACATGGGATAGGCAGGCAGGCTTCACGAAAGCATAATAACGGTAATAATAATAAGAGCTGAATTACCTACGCCAATATAAATGTTTACAATTTTCAGTTGTAACAATTTTAATATCACGCCATCTACCGGATCACTGCATGTCTATGAATGTTTTAAGAACAAAACTAGGGGCTAATTAAAATGAATAAACATTTTGTTCTGCTCGTATAATGTTTAAACTTCAATAGAATTTGACAAAGAAGAGCAACTTAAACACAGCAATGTTAATATGAATATCTCTTTATTAATTAACAATAAACTCTAGACAGGAGGTATTTATCACTTATCAATAACATTATTTTATGTACTAATTGCCACATACGATTATAAGAATAGGAAATTTTTCTCTAGTACCTAAATGGATTGTTGGATCTTATTTATTTCAACAGGAGAGGAAATATAATTTAAAAATATACTTATTATAATGACTGTTATGAAAGTATATGTACTGAGGAATCAGCAGATACTTTTCAATCACAATATACCTAATTTTAGGTCACACGATAGTAGAAAGGTATATAAAATAAAAGTTAAAAAAACAAACGTTACAAATAACAGAAAATAGAATTATTTGTACGACCAAATAAACATTTAACAATTGGTGTTACAAATGAAAAAAATAATTATACTGGTACTTATTCGGTACAATAATTAAAGTAACAAAATATTAAACATTATCAGTACATTTTTCCCCAAGGGAAGAATTAGTTGCTTTGGAAGGTATATCAAAAATTAAATTGGGAACTAAATATTAATTGTCTTCTAAGGATAAAAGTATAATACAATAATTCACAGAAAGAGCTATTTGTTCATTTTTAAAAGAAGTATACATAGTATAATCTGTAATCAATCATGTTACTAGAAAATTTATAATTTAACCAGGTAATGTGACAATAATGTAAATTACTAATTATACCAGTTATGAAATATTACTTTATGCAAGTAAGTATGCACATGCAAGGAACGAAATAGATAAAATGTTTGTCGCATCATCTGAATAAACAGCAATGTAGGTACATTGTAACAATAATTTAAATACAACTATATATTTACGACTAGATGAATGATAAAGCTGATTAAATTGAGATCTTTCTACAAAACTAATTATATTCTATATAAAAGATTATAACGAATAAATCTATTTGGAAGCTTTAAATGATGTTAAAAGTAAGGAGGACTTGGATTTTCGAGGGTACGATTTCGTTTGTCTTGACTAGGTCCTTTTGGATGACGATAGCTGGACTATTTTGTATTGTGGACAGGGTTGTTGTAGGATTTTTAGTCCACGTTGTTGAATAGAATTACAGAGATCGTCGCCTTCTTCCTGGACCACCAGCGAAGTTGGCAGCTTGCATAGCCATGAGGTGTTTAGCGTGAATCGCGCCGGAGTAACCGCGGTTCAGACCCAGATCCAAGGCACGTTTCTCGCTGAAAACATTGTCATATTAGACTTTAATATCTAAGAAATATAAGACATAATTATATGCGCTCATAGCCCGGGGGTTTGCGTCGATCCTAAGTGATCGACAACAATACAACTTAACAAAGTTAAGCAATAGCGGGCGCGGTCGGTAGTTGGATGGGGACCGCTAGTGACAATAAATTCTTGAACGTTTCCGTGCTTCGGAGGACACGTAAAACCGTCGGTCGCTGTTGCTATTATAAGATAACAGTCGTTAAACCATGTAGAAGGCCCTCGGGCGGTTTGAAAACTTCCGACACTCTGGTTGGCCACTAACCCCTCTACCAATCCGCACTGGAGCAGCGTGGTGGAGTATGCTCTAGGCCTCCTCAAGAGGAGAGACTCGTGCTCGGGCTATTAATGGGTTGATGCCATCTAAGGAACATGAAGATATATTCGCAAATAAAAATCATTTTTAGCAGATACAGCAAATGCAAATTTCGTTATTGTTGTTTTAAGCACGGAAAAGACCAAAATGATGATTATGAAAATAAATGGGAATTTAATAAAAAAATGTGATTTTAACTAGTACCTACTTGTCTTATATTTAGTATAAAGGAGTCAAGAATAATAAGACCCTCTTATTAACCGTTATAAATTAGATGCTCTAAAGAGAGTGGTTTCTTAGTTGATTTATGTCTTCAAAATTGTACTCTATAGTGATATAAATATAGCACATTTTTCATAAGGGCGCATTGTTCAAAACTGCGAAGTAACTGGAGAACGTACAAAGGCACCTGATATTAGCGAGTCTACTGAATCACTTTGTTCTCACTTCCGGGAAAACCTACGCACGAAGGATTTGCAAATTTACATAACATTCTCGGTTTACTTTGAATTGCATTAGCCTTCTTGAGTGTGACACAGCTCAACCATGGAGAAAAGTATAAAGGTACGTTAAAAGACAAAAGATAAGATGCCGCCAAATCTCATATATCTCTGAGTTATGTATCTCTAAGAACAAAACGTTATTATAGCCTTAATTACTTCTCACAACATATTCCCAGTGAAACAGCTCTGACAAGTAAGTTCGTGATACAGTCCCTATTAGTACAGTTCATAATACAGAAGTAACAGATTAATGAATCTTTTTCCCTAAAACATCTACGGATGCGGCTAGCTACAAACGTTTATATGGTATTTAAAAGCACATTTATTACTTTGCCAGCATTTTTATCTTCATAAAACACGTAAAAGCGTGGCAAACAAAATGCAAACAAATATCAGCTTAAAAGCGTTACAGTGTTATTCTAGTGTTCAGTTAAAAACGGTTTGCCATTGCGACGTGAAAAATGAATTCGGGTTGTTAGCGGTTAGATTCCGTAACATCAGGGGCAAGAATTTGTCATGGTTACACAAAATTTCAACTTAAATTACATTCTTGCTAGGGACAGATAAAGATTAAAAATGTAGTATAGGTTAAATGTCAGAGTTAGAAAATGAAATAGTGAATATTTTACTACCTCTTACGAATATCATGGGTAGATAATTTAAATTTAGTAATAATGTGTCTATAGCATCAAAATTATCGACTAAAAAGGTTTTTCTTTTCAGTTTGTATTGATAATTTAACATTGACTGATCTTGTGAAACATGTATGCAATGAGTAGGCAGAAAAATAAAGTTAGTGGGTCAAACTAAACTAAGCACTCTAATGCGATTACACACCATCTATTCTTCCATTTGATTACAATATGATGATTACTTAATATTATTACTTATTATTACTTTTATGAGTTTATGATTTTCTTTACAAAGATAAATTATAAACACACTTGTGTTGACATTAAAAAATACTATGGATGAATGAATAGTGTAAATATTCAGCTTTCGCACATCATTCTAGACGTACCTAGTAATGTCATCTTTATAGCTGAAAAAGATAAGATTATATTAAACAGAGAATAATATGACAAGAGGAGATAGAAGAGATAACACGACAGAAGAATAAAACAGAACAGTTGTAAAGCCAAGAATCTTACAGAAGAATCTTTGAATGGTATTGGACGTGAGAAAGATAATAAAAAACGTTATTGATAGTTTATATGTATATACAGGAAAATATTTTGATTAAAAGTATTTATATTTTATTCGAAGGAATGATTTTAGATTGAAGTCGATTATAATAACGTTAAACTTAATTATAAAAAAATCCTTTAACACATACGTTTCCATTTTGCGTTCCATTTGGATGAGGTTGCTGAGACGGTTCAGCATATCCATAATTTCTTCGGGTTCATATTGCACCTCGTCACGGTAGTAATTGGCAGGGCTGGAAAAATTTTATGGATACATGAACACAAGCTTATTGTTATTATTATTTTATTGGAAACAGCCGGCAAATGATCTGTACCCTAATTCACGTAACTTTAAGACGCATCGATTAAGTTGCAGTGACGCTGCAATCAAGTTGGAGTGACGCTACAATCAAGTTGAAGTTTGGCGTCTAAACCGTATTGTCATAATTTTTTGACTGCGCGTCAACTGCACGCCAACTGCACGCAAACTGCATGTGAACTTCACTTTTCCTGCACGCATCCTGCGCGCCTGTCAAACTTTATGAGACTTCAAACTTCAAAAGTTTATGAGAATACCAATCAAACTGCGATCGGGAACACGCTATCTTGACGCGCATTATCAGTACCTCGATCACGAGTTTTTAAAACATTCGTAGCGTCACCGTATCGAATTGACGATACGTAGTTTACGTAGACGTTAGTTGGCATCACGAGTTACTTGCGTTACGCTAGCGTCAACTCGCAAGTTCAACGCAAGTGACGTCATCCTATCGTAAATAAGAGAGGGGTCCAAGTGAATGAATGAACGAATGAATGGTGCGTTCAAAAGTTACATGTAAATTGAAAAAACAATAATTATGCAAATAAATTTCATTAAAACTATGAAATCACACTTTTAACACAGTTAATACAGCTTGTATTAACTTTTCAATAAAAATAAACCTTACATTAAGAAACATTTAGGTACTTAATGATATATTTTACAAAAATAAAAATATTTTCGTGTCTCTTTGACCTTGGTATTCGAAAGCGTACATTGTCAAGGTGAATCTCTACCGTTTAAGTACTCTGTGTCCCTACCTAGCCTGTGGTTTGGCGCCCTTAGCGGTCTGCCGTACTGCGTTTGTTAATTGTTGTCAAACTAATATTTTGTGAATTTTATAATTTTATATAAACTAAAGTAAATAACAAAATTCACAATGTAATACTTAATAGTGATTGTGGCGTTTATGGAAAAGTACCCTTAAATTATTGAGGACTTATTTGTATATACATTTATACAATGACCCAATGACCTTTATGATATACAAAGTTTCTCGACTTCATCTCCATGACATCGCGAAGGTCTCCAATGTCGTGGAGTAATTGGTGAAGAAGACGAAGTACCGGTTGTTACTCCACCATAAGTTGGATTCGCGTAATGCAGTGAACTTCAACCTATTATATAGTATTTATTTTGTGCTTTACAACGGAGCTCTTGTCTACATTCCTGAAGTTATAGTGATAATAATAACAGTAATAAAATGAGTGATTTAGTTATAAAAGACGTGTAATAGTAGTTTAAGTATGTTAGCCTGCATTTTGTAAGGTATTTATTTATGACCTCGTTGCCTGAAATAAAGATATAATTATTTATTATCTTCTTTTATTTGGCGCCTCAAGTATTATGTGTTATTTAATTACCTATATGGTGTATATTTTAGTCGTTTCTAGGTATTTTACTAATAAAAGAAAACTAATATTATGTTGTGATACTAATGGAAGAATTATTAATTAGGAAATGCATTTTTATTTCGCATAAACCTATTTCTCACTTCACTTAAGTAGCAGGTATGCACACAAGCTTGACTTTGAGGATAATTCTTTGGTTTGATTTTAAAGACGATTAAGTTAATTGCACTAGACTTTAAAACCTGCCTTGCTAAGAAGATATCAATTTTAAATACTATTTCATTGCACTTAGCAAATTAGTGATTATAATCTGCTTTGCAATTTGTTTGGCTGGGACCAAATTAAATAAGACAATCATCATATGACAACATATTAATAAATTATTATTATTTTAGTAATTGGATTACTCACACAATGTTAAGCTTATTTTCATATAAACAAATATTTTTCCCTTAGAAACTACTCTATATTTCATTACTCCGCTGCGTGATAGTAAAATAATAATAGGTAATAATAAAATGTGATACGTTGAATTATACGTTTTTCTTGCATTTTTACTTCAATATAGTTTTAAAAACAATTAAAACACTGAAATTCACTGCTTAAAAGTGATACGAAAGTTTTCTCACGCAACAATTCTCCGTGAAAAAACATTCGTAAGATGACGATAGCCAGCTAGCGTCCGTATGTCAAAAAAATATTCGTGCTGCCGTTTTCCACCGTTTTCCATACAAAATTCTCACGTAGCGTTACGCAGTTTACGCAGCGATACGCAAGTTGTGACGCAAATATTCGTGATGCCGATTTTAGTACCATTTACGCACGATAGGGGCGCTTTTGCAAAATGTCATACAAACTGCTTACGTCAACGATACGAATACTTTTTCGCAAATATTCGTGATCGACCTACAGAATACCTTTTTGTTACGTGAGCGCGCTTGAGACGCGCTCGCGTGACGTGAGCGTGTTTGACAGCGCAAGAGAATACGGAAAGTGTCATTTTGATCGGAACGTCGCTGCAACTGCACTGCAATCGAACTTCTTAAGTTACGTGAATTACCCTGCTGATGATCCACCTGATGGTAAGGGAACATACCAAAACCACGTAACCCATTTTTTCCGACTTTTTACCCCCCTCCCCCCCCTTCGTGACCATCCGTAGTATATGAGAAGACCCCCCCCTCCCCCCTATTTTTCACGTGGTAATTGATAAATACGGTTTTCAATACCTTTTTGCAAAAACAGAGTTAAAAAATAATAATTTTGCTTATATTTGACGACTTTGTGGCGCAATGGTTGCTAAAATATTGACTACGTGACAAAAACCTAAACCCCCCCTCCCCTCTGTAACCAATCGTGGTGTTTTGAAGACCCCCCTCCCCCCCCTAAATGAGGCACGTGGTTTTGGTATGTTCCCTAACTAGGTATAATAGAAGAAATTAAGAACAAAATATGCAAGTAGACAAGGTACTAATGGATTTAAACCTTCTCAATAGATGTGGGTCAAAATTAAAAGTATTCATGTCATTTAAACACACACTTAATTCGTAATCACCCTTACCTCGCATTTCTCTCCCGTCACACTGAGATGAGTGGTAGAGAATGCCAATAGGGTTTATGTACGTCCTTTGTTCAATCTAGCCTAAGGTGAATACGATAAAGGCATTTTAAGAAAATAATAAATACAACTACCTGGGGTAAGACGCGGCTGGAATGACGAGTAGCAGAGCGCCGAGGAGGCAGCAAGAGAGGAAGGAGCTGACTCGTACCATTCTGAAACAAAAAACCTTCTGTATTTCTTTCACAGACAATCACACACACTCTAAATGCACAAAAATTATAGTTTATATCGACACTTGAAAGAAAACATTGACTAAGCGACAATGAGCTAAATTTACAGGAGAGCAGTTTAAAGTTGGAATTTTTAGAAAAGTTGTTGTATACGTATATGCCACAATATAGATGATGAAATAAGAATTTCAAAACAGTAAGAATAACATCGGTAGGAGGATTACAAAAAAACATATGATTTTTTTCTAAAAAATCCTACTTTAAACTGCTCTCCTGTAAAGTTAGCTCAATGTCGCTTAGTCAATATTTCCTTTCAAGCGTCGATATTATTATTTTTGCATGACAAGAATCAGTTGATAGTAAGTTTGCCTATATTTTTTATGTTACCTATCCACAATCGTGCAGATGAAGAGTATCAGTAACTGTAGTCTACTCTACAGTATGCTAGCCGGAACTAATCTAATACCTTTACACAAGCAATTCTTGTATATATATTATATTATATATAATTAGAATCTCGGAATCGGCTCCTACGATTTTCATAAAATTTAGTATATAGGGGGTTTCGGGGGCGATAAAGCGATCTAGCTAGGATTCATTTTTAGAAAATGTCGTTTTATCGGTGTTTTCAGGCAATGATAAACTTCTACAATATACTCTTCCTTACATCTATTGGCAAGTAGCAATACTAAAGCTACTTCAGTAAATGGCGTTGTTAAGCAACACTAAACCGAGCAAAGCTCAGTCATCCGGATATTAAGAATATTATTTTATCAATATAATTTGATTATTCACAGTTCATGTTAAAATTTTGTAACACAAGTAAATATTGTTAGTGACGTTTATGAAAAAGTTTATTCTCGTAAACTTTGAAAATATTTTACCCTGAAAATAACTGACATGCCCATCACTTGTTCATCCGTCAATCAAGTTATATCAATTCACTCATGATGTTAATATTACACTGTAAATTAATTATTATGATTAAATTTACTTTTTGTTTTTTCTGAAACTCCTGTTTTTCCTGAAAAACTACAGCAGCATGGCTCGTAATATTTTTATTCATTTCATTTATTTATACATTTACCTTCGAAAAATATTTTCATCTTTCAATTGGCACCCGTTTATACCGATGTTTTTGCAGCTATTTTTTAATAACGTGTCTTCTTCCATATTTTCTGTAACATGTATAGTTGTCACTTAAAAAAGACATTGAAATTGTGGTGTTACATTGAACCTACAATCCCTTAACAGAATTTGGTGCCGTGCCCAGCCAATCACCTATCGCACATCTACCTATTGGGCATTAATTTGAATTCGCACCAGTAAAGGCTTGGAGAATTATCATTTTGATCAGACTATCGTCAGACTACAGTCACGGATAATCTAGCTAAGCTAGAGTGCTAACATCTGTCACATAAATAACCAAGTATAAGCCAGAGAGTATGCTATATTCATCATTGTTTTATTTCGCTATGCTCACTTCTGCTGTATGTCATTTTTAATGTTCCATTTGCTGTTTTTGTTGAATTATGTTTATTCCCAACTGTAAGTTCATCGGCAGGTTACTATTCGTCTTGTTGTTTAACGACTGGAGGAATTCGTACGTGAGGACAATTTACTACTACTGTATATTGTTTTGTGAATTTTATGACCATTTTGTAATAAAACGTTTCGCTTAGATAGAAACGTGCTTCAGCATACAATTATGTCAACTGTTATTCAAAGGCGTCATTAATTTTGTTTTCAAACCTTGTCGATCGTACACAGTTTTAGGATTAATTTCTGATCGGTTTACTTCCTCCTGAAAGGTTTCCCCTTTCAGGAGGAAGTAAACTAAAGATCTTCCTGTATTTTTTTAAATAAAACAACGTTTTTTATCATTGATATTTTTCTCCAATGGTAATCTTTGCCTCGGTAACATGAATCTTAAGATATTGCTTAATCTTTTTGTTCAGTTATTTAAATTAGTATCATCGTACGTTGAAAATGTGAAGAAAATGTGAAAAAAATATTCACTAATACGAATATTAATCTACGAGTGTATAATTGTATATCCAATCTCTTCGAACGAAACATCTCACATAATTATGATAGAACGTCACATTAATAATATCATTGACGCAGTTTGGTATAAAACAAAGGTTTTGCCTGGTTGACTGAATGCAACAAACACAAACAATAACTTTTAAAATACATTTTTATTGTTTTAATCATTAGCTAGAATGTTTGATGGTTTTTATGTTAGGAAGACCATGAAAATTTTAAAAAACTGATTAAATTTCGTATATGTCCTTTTAATTAGGTTGCCTGGAAGAAATCGCTACGAAGTGATAAGGCAGCCTGTTATTTTGTACTTCTTAATTATTCTGTTCTCCTTGTATGATTATTTATTCTTTGATGTGCAACCAATAAAGAATTATCTAAGACATCTATCTATAAAATAATTTATCATTTTACATTTATCATTACATATTTGTCTCATTTAATGTAATAATTTCATTTACTTAGATCTACACAATATTTATATTCAATAACTTTTTAAAGAACTATTGTAACAATTCAAGTCAATAGTGTTGGCTGTCGCATTTGTCTGAAAGTTGAGATGGAATGCTCCATTTGTTGCTGTCGCTGATCTTTTCACCCTTAGGGTATAATATTACAGTTCTCACCCTTTAGCCAAAACGTATTTTAACGTTTTATAACGCGCATTTTGATGCCAACCGCAATACTATAGACATACGGGAGACCCGCTCTTGTGTTTAAATTAGACCGTGTGTTAAAGATGGTCAAAGGCATAGATTATCCCCAAGTGTGTACAGTATGCGTGTGTGAGTATATGGTAATGTGTCTAATGTTTATTTTTATTAATTTCAAGTTATTAATAGTATAATTATGCTTATATATTATTGTCTACACTCAAATCTGTTATTTTCAAAAATATATCTACACAAGCCATATCTATATTTTTTTTACTGTTAACCATATCGTCGTGATAAATTAATAGATAATATCCCCTTTTGTCGACTGATAAATAAAAAAAATATGAATTATAATGGACCCAATTCATAATGTATCAAAAAATCCATACACACGAAGTTGCGAGCACAGGTGGAATACAATGAAATATAGTTTTGACCTTTCTTCAATATCGTATATTAAATTTACATAAACGCTTTATGAAAGAAGTTAAAACTGTATTTTTTGTGTTAATTACCTACACTTTCATAATAGCCGCAGAGCGACCATACAATTACCCCATGTGTGTTTCCTGGATGTTGGCTTAGAACGCAACTCGTTTATGCACAAAGCTTTGCAAATTCCAAACATTTGCAATAACAGATATAGGTAATGTTGGTTAATATTCAAGTGATAGTGGCATTATTATTGGTAAGTGGGTTCACAAAGCAAATGCATGGTAATATCGTGTATTGTGTGTTGTTTTTAGCACTATCAGTGTTACTGCTGGAAAACTTAATTGCACTGGATTGTAGTCTCAAATAAGTTTTATTAGGTACAAGGTCTCAAACGCATTTGCGAATAAAAACCACACTTTTTAACACATTTTTTATATAAAATAGAAATACCGCCACTGACTGAAGTGCGAGTTTATTTAAGGAGCCGTTTTCGACCAGTGTCTTATCCGCTTCCATTCAAAAAAGATTTTTAATTGCCATTAATTTTATATTTTTTATAGATTGGTAAAAAAAATTCAATTACAGGTTCTCCAAGTACAAAGTGCGCAATTAAGTTAATTCACATTGAATTAGAATATTATTATCCATAAATTGTCCATTATCTTGTTAGTTTTTGAAAATTGAACCATATTTCTATAGCCACAATGGGCAATTAAAAACAGTTACACAAACAATACTTCATTGGACTAACCTTGTTTTCAGGAGAGAATGTAAATCCCTTGAATAATTTGTAACATTAATTAAGTATTGGCTTAAAATGTTTAGATTTGCATACTGTAATGGTTTACACAATAATGATTCGTATTATTGCTTGTAAAATATATAATTCACCAAAATGGAGGCAGCATCTAAAGGTATCATTTTATTTACCATAAGGTATCGGTGTTACAGTACAAACTTTCAATATTTTAGTCCAAACGTTTTACTTGTAAGAGGGGTCATTTATTCATGTCTTCAAATTAAATTCCGAAGTGTACACTGCTGAAAAATGGACGAGGTCTGTAACCGGAGGATTCTGTGTATCAATCTTATAAATAAAGATATTTACTTGGTATCTACCTACTACAAACAACACGTACTCGTAATTTATTGAAGGTATAATCTGCACTGGAGCAGCGTGGTGGAGTATGCTCTAGACCTCCTTAAGGGGAGAGACCCGTGCTCAGTAGTGGGCTGAATGTTTCAAGCCATTAATATGGATATCCAATGTCAAATTACAACTTTAAACACTTACGGATGGACGGTGGAACATGAGAAAACTACTGGTTTTGCCCACTGAACCGTTAAATGATACAATCGAATTGAGAACCTTCTCCTTTTTTAAGTCGATAAACATTTAAGTTTTCATATTTCTTACCTTTTTAATCGTTTGCAAATCACAAGTGCGAAGATAAGAATCTAATTATAATTCCGAATTCTTTTTATCTAAAACTTATCGCCAAAAAAGCTATCGTGCACTATCGGCGTGATTGACCACGACTAATGGCATATTAAAATGGTCATCTATTTATTCCCGCAAACGTTTTCATAATCTACCCTTATCTCAGTGACCAACCAGCCATACTGTTGACTAAGTCCTCTTGAAAAACTAATTAGATAGAGATTGATTGGACAGTTGAGTAAACGATTCAGGTGTCGTCATACTGGCTCTGTGAGAGCCTAAGTGTTGTTTCCTGTTCTGCTTTAAGAGCTATTAAAGTAATTGCCTATAACTAAACTATTACTGGGAATACGTAGGCGTATCTGTCTGTGTGAACAGAACATTAGTCATGTAATTAAGTACTCAGTTCCAACTCATCTCTCTACTTAGCTAATTGTAGTATTAATCTGGTATTCGAGAACAATAAGTAAAAATAAAATGGTCGCGTAAAGCTGTCGGTTCCGGATGTTAACCGACGATGAAAAAATAGGGGTGTTCTCTTTTTGAATTGAAGTTTGACGTGACCGTGTATCGTCTGTGGCATCGTAGCTCCCAAAAGGATGAACCGATTTTGATTTAGTTTTTTTTTGTATGAAAGGTTAATTAATCGAGTGTTTTTAGCTATGTTAAGTGATAATCAAACTGACGGGGGTTTTTTAAATTTTAATTTAAGATTATTATAGTACCTACGATAACAATCGCTAAGCTATGGTAATCGGACGGCATGAAAACTTCAGACACTTGGTTTGGTGACTATCCCGTCTACCAATCCGCAGTGGAGTAACGAGGGGGAACAGGTACTCGTATGCTCTTTGGGTCCTCAAAAGGGGGAGTGATCAGTACTGAGCCATAAATAGGTTGAAGCCGATAAAATTGTAAGATTTGTAATAGTATAAGTTTTTGTAATGGATGATGATGTTATGATAGTACGAAGATATGAATATTAAAATATTATCAATAAATTATAAACAAATAATTTATAATCGTTTTCATTGTTTTCATTTTGAGCTACGACGAACTTGTAAAAGATTAAGAAGTTTTAGCTTTTGTAATTTATCTTTTCTTTAATCTTCATAATTACCAATGAATATTCAATTGATTGAATTCTTTTCTTTGGGAAATGAATTCATTGAATAAGAAGAATTAATTGATAATATAGGTTTAAAAGAAAGAAAAACACTTTAGCACTTAATCTAAGAGCAATTAGATCCGATATTACAGTAGATAAGTTGAGTATTTCGCTAACGAACTTGGCTGCATTCTATTAGACACTTCGGAAGTACTATCGAAATAGCCTGGAGTGACATGACTGTCTTCATTTAGAACATCTAAATAAGGTGTAGATATTTTTATTCAAGGTAGATTAATAGTTATTTATATTTAAGGTGTAGGAGGAGCTTTGTCCATCCTTGAGTTTATCCTTCGCTACTCTTATAGATTACCTTGCTAAACAATATGCAAGGTTATAAATAAATAACACTAGAAGGGAGACATGAACAACATAAATAAGTCATCACTTAAAAACTATGACTAGAGTACAAATATTTAAGTGACACATAAATATTTGCCGTTACTTGAAAACCATCCCGGTACACCTCGCTAAGCAGAGTCACAACCAATTAGGTTAAGGAATCGTCAAAAAAAAGTCACAAAGTTGCTCCAGTTGGATGTCTGAATAACAGCTGATTTATTTATGTCCCACTGTAATTATGATTTTTTACGTATTAATCATTTATTTATTTATTTATTTATTTATTTTGGACCGCCAACAGAAAGTACACAAACATAAATAATGCAAATTCTTTCCTATAATCTTACTATTGCGCCTTTCTACTTATAGGCAATCACGGCTTATGAAAAATAACTTAAGCCTAATACAATTTTTTGTTGTTACCTTAAAATATAAATACATGACTATAAATAACATCTGCGTAAATAATTATGTTATTAAAATTAAAATGACAAAATAAATTAAAATTTAAAATTAACTCCGCACTTATATAAAAAAGGTAATCAATTCAGCAGATAAAATATCAATAATATAAAAAGCTAAAATTACAAAATAAAATTATAAAAAAAACTGAAATCCCAGACTATAATAATTCATGTAAAAAAAAGAAATACATATTTTAAAACATATTTTAAAAACATAACAAATTCATTGAATAATTTAAAAATAATTTAAAATAATTTGATTAAAAATTAAAATTGAAAGTATTTAACTTATAATATTGCTTGGTATCATTTTATAGTGTTTAAAAGGTGTTTCTTGATCATTAAAATTAATAAAAAATAATTAATTTACCAAGCGGTGTAATCCTTACGTAGTTAGCATTATCGATACTAATATTATAAAGAGGAAAGATTTTATTGTTTGTTTGTATTGAATAGGCTCCGAAACTACCGAACCGATTTGAAAAATTCTTTCACTGTTAGGAAGCTACACTATCCCCGGGTGACATAGGCTATATATATTATTTTACTATTTTTCCCGAAGCGAAGCGAGGGCAAGATATTATATAATTTGGCACATTTGAGTTTATTTATTAGTCACTAGTAAAGTAGTTACCGTAGAGGTTCTCCACGAGTCAAAACGGTGTGGACGGAAATTCAGTAGTATTAGTAATGAGGTAATAGTAACCTACTACTTAGTTGTGAATTTAATTTGGACATTGAAATATTTTGTTAACGAAAAAGGGCCCTGCTCAGAACAGAAATCGATAAGAAAAGCAATAAACTAACAGGACTAAGTCTGAGGTAAGTAGCTTGCCTTGTTTCTAACAATTCCCTCGTCTCCTCAATCGCCATTCCGTGCAAGCGCGCACCTACTCAGAAATTCAAGCTATGTCTTGCAAGGGAACCCAAAATCAACTTAACAAATTTAACTAACAATACCTCGAAGTTCTGGAGATATTATTACAAAATAGTCATTTTAATAGCATAATAGCATGATCTCAGAATTTGTGAGAGTACGCAACATTATTTACAACGGCAATAATATAATTTTTAGGTGGTGAGTAATCCACACTGGAGTAGCATAATGGCATGCTCTATCTTGGAGGATAGACCATAGCTCTGTTTAGGACATCAATGGGTTGAAGCCAAAATCCTGTGATGATGACGATAGAATCCTCCATGCGATGTTGATAATCTCATAAAAATGAAACTTATGCACTTTGGAAAAACCTTCACTTTGATGAGATAAAATGATCCTGCTTCTCGAAGATATATTTAATGACGTCATGCGCGTCAGGACGCTTTATACATTACACTAAAATATATATGTATTCTTTAACACCTACATTATTTCTATTAATAAAACACAATATTCTTTCAGTTGGTACAACGAGGTATAACCATCCATAACCTAGTTAATATTCTTTGTATACGTCGTCTCCTTAGAACAAGTAAACAATAGTCGATGTCAGCTTTGTGTAGAGTCGGATTATTCCGACCTATTTTATTTCTTGAACGAATTATTAACAGCGTTCTTATAGAGATGACAATATACGGTATTTTTTCACCTTCAAATAGAATCATTTATGGCACTAAAGCATTAGGAGCAATAATAATGCTTACAAAATCAGGGTTCCGTATTAGGTTTTTGAATTCCCTGTGTTGAAAATGCCATGAGTTTATTGTATATGAAATACAGTGGATTACGGATATAGCGACGATGACGGGACCATTGTCATTATATCCGGTCCGGTATTAGTCGTTATATCCGGAAGTCGTAACAAACTTTTTTCAATGATTTTGATTCAAAGCATTCTAATATTTTATCACGGGTTTTCCACATCATGAATATTGTTTAGTTGGAAACTATGTATTTTTTGCACAAATCAGCATTGTTTCCACCTTCCTCATCGAATGTCGAACGTCGAATGTGCATCTAGGAGCCATATTTATTCAAAAGTTTAATAAACACAGTTTGCTACTCACATTTTCACTTTGTAACTGAATCATTTTAACTCCGAAACGTACAGTACCTTTTTTTACTTAAAATAAGTTAATGCTTGACCACAATCCCACCTGATGGTAAGTGGAGATGTGGTCCAGGGTGGTGAGCGCACTAACTTAATAAAAGCCTATTCACTCTTTTTTTGAAGTCATCCTAGGTTACCTACCTAGGTTATATCTATAAACAAAAGGTAAAGGTCACCACAGTTGCTGACCATCTGTATGGATTTAACAAACGATAAGAAACCACTTTGTATCTCTGTCAGCCAACCCCGGTCGTAATATCTGTATGGGATTTCTAGGATTTTTTATAAATGATTCAATATAACCAGTCGTTATATCCGAAATCGCTATAACCGCATGAATTTTATATTAAAGTATGCTTTAAATTCAACGGACTAAAATTTAACGTCGCTTTATCAAAATAGTCCAAATCCAAGGTCGTTATAAATGAAATTCACTGTAAGGACACTAACGCCTCAAGATTTTTCTGACCTCGTAGCCTAGTTGACAGAGACTCGACTAACCGGAGCAAAGGGGTAAAAGACATCGCTAATTACAATAAGATCGCCTGTTATATTTAAAGATTAAACCTATCTTTACCAACTATCTTTGTAATTAATATTTCTGAAAAATGTTGATGTAGGTACAATAAAAAGGATTACATATGTATTGTATTGTATGCAGGGTTCACGAAATTTTCTTGGCTAAATTAAGTGATAATTCATTTCATAACACTCACATAACTCTTACAGGATGTTAATCAATTATATTTATTAATACCTAAAAGTGTAATGGGTTGAATTAATTATTTACAATATCCAAGATTCCTTATCCCATTCTGGAGCGTAGTACAGTGCTCAGATTGTATTTTGAATTTTTACAAGAATTTCCTCGAGCAAAGCCAAGACTTGACAAAGAAGGCTTCATATAATAAAATTATGTACGTATAAATATTTGTACCATGTGTACTGAAGTAGAAGTTATGTCTTTAAGTATCTTTTCTCACCTTTGAAATCTTTCTATTTTTGGGCGTGTTTTTGCAGGTATGGTTTCAAATTTACGATGCAAAACCAAAATTTTATCTGCCACATAAATATCTAGTTCGAGGTCTTTGCTACACTTGGTCACTATTATCTTAGCTACGGTGAGAGAAATTATAACTTTCTTCGACAAGGGAATAACATCGTAAGGGAAATCACGGGCCAATTTTCTCCGTAATGTTCTTAAAGTTGCATGAAGCCACGCACTTGGCCAGTATGATTTATTACATCCTATGCCCGTCGCGTTCTCTCTGATATAGTGTTCCTAAAAAAGCTTGTTTCCGGCACTATAGACTGCAGTGATTTGCTCAGTGAAGTCCGACTCAACATCCCATCCCGATATCCGCGTCACGCCATCACAAAATCTTTCCACATCCCTATATGCAGAACAAATGTACTTAAGCACTCCCCGCTTCCTCGTATCTGCTCGGAATATAATCGAGTGTGTAAGTGTCAGATATCGACATATTCCACGACAACACAATTGCTCTTATAGACAAAATAATTCAGCGTTGATACTGTACATCAGCTAATCTCTTTTTTTTACCTACACCTACAATCATAATAATTACTATTTATAAGTACCTAATCTGCAACATTACTTAATACTGTAATTATCTCTTATTTGTCTGTAACGAATGTTGTTCACGCCTGTAATTGGCATGCACACATGCCAATAAGCTTACTTGTGCAAAACCTATATTAAGAACTGTGTGTAATGCTGTTGATGTGTAAATAAAATAAAAATAAAATAAAAAAATAAAATAAAATGCCTTTGACATTGTTAGAAGATTGTGAAGATAACCCCCTTACAGATATGTTACGAATTATAACAAGTAAGTGTCCAGTGTTTTGTATCCAACTTATTTGCTAGGTACCATAATACCAGTTCGGTTATTGTGGGTCAATATTATTTATCAGCTGATTATAGTCACCGCTGTCAGAACCAAAATATACTGCAGAATCACGATTGATGAACCAATCCAAATATTAGGTTAGTTATTATTGGCATTGAAGTATTATTACTAGCGTATAGAACCCACACCGCGAACACCATGTATGTCCCAATGCATTGCCGCCACGTGGCTTCAATCTTCAATGGATTCGTTCGATTTTGAAAGGAGAACCTGGGCTCAATTTTGAAAATCGAACCTCCTGGGCGGGATACACATTTTGTTCGAGATGTCTGTTCTATGACATTATACTTCAATGATTATTGGGATATATACGTATAATGTGATACTACATTGGTAATCTTTTACATTAGCTGTATTGTCAACTGGTCTAACTAGGGTTGTCACTCTATTAGGTATTGATTATCATTCAATTAATAAGTCACAATTCTATATTCCATATTACAGACTAATACTGAGTTAAAATTTATTTTCATTAAAAAATATGATAAAGTCTAGTTTAAGAAAGGCTTAATAAAAAAAATTATATGTATCGAGAACTTATTTTGCACGATTATTAAAATGTGATAACGTAATTGAATTGATGTATACTTAGTGCGTCAGTAAAAATATACTTCTGACCTACATTTAACAATTTCAATGAAATCAAATATTAAGTCCATAAATTTATTCACTTTACACAAAATATTTTATTACGTTGAAAATGCTTCGTAAATATCACATAAAAGCTTGCCACGCGTAATTAATTCCAAACATGATTTAATAAAATGTAATCCGTACAAAGCAGACATTTATTTATGATTTTTTTCACAGGTGGCAGCTGTTTTTCACAAAAATGTTTTACGCGCGAAATAAATCAAAATGGCGGCGCGACAAGACAACCTACGCTCAAAAACTAAAATAAAAAAATAATTGTATTTGGACTGTTTTAGGATTTTCTCCGTAATGCCAGGATTGAAGAATTAAAATGACAAAGGAAAACTAGCAGATTTTCACTAAGTGTGCATCTGTTACGAAATACAAAACAATTTATTGAAGTTTTGCTGCAGCGTGGAATCGGCGGAACCCGCAACTAAGTTGATGAACCCACTTTAATTCGATTAAAATGGAAAATATTCAACATTTGTTAGACTTACCAGAGTTTAAGCCACTCAAGTAATAATAATCTGAAATATTCATAGCTCAAAGGTAGCTTTGTTTTTCAAATTCACACCGAGTGCCCGTTCACATTGGACCTTTTTACTAAGACGAGAATCTGCAACTGACATGAGGTTTTTGTCCAAAAATGAGTGTGAGGGGTCTTTTTAAACCTCTTTCTATACAGTATGGATGCGAGGTTTATTTATGGTTATATTTAAGCAATTTCATAAATTCTCAATCTGATTATCAATCAGCTTTATTATTTGTTTGGAAAAAGACATTTTCTTGAGAAATGAAAGACTGAGGTTTCCTGGAGCTATTTTATTTTCTTACAATTACATTCCACGTAATAAAATCTTACGAGTTCCACAGGGACACTAGATGTAGGTTAGCTTCATACTTTTTGATTTCGGCCGGTGTATTTTATTTGTTTGGTAAATACACAGTTACTGCTTTATTGGACAATTCTTCCAGCTTTTGGGATATCAAGGGAAACAATAGAAGGGAAATTAATTTACTGACTTTAATTTGCAAATAATATTTGCTTGTTAGATTTGTGCATCGAGTATGATGCGTTGTTTTCAGAAGAACACAAATCTGAACATTGTAAATATGCACAAAATGATAACTCCATTAGGCAATATTGCGAAGATGATTTTGACACTACTAAAACAACATTTAGGCACATTTTAAATTTTCGACTTTTCACATACAACATTTTTAGCTTAGTAGCGCACGCTGGCTATCCACTAGTGTAATAAATAATCTTATAACCCTGTATTGTTTTTCTTAGTTGAATTGTGAGCCAGTACTAAGATATAATTAGCTACCTAACTTACCCAAAATATCAACATAACAGCATCGCTAACAAGGGTTCGTAACATGACAAAAACAGATGGTAACTGTCACAACTGAGTAGGAGCTGATTTGTCTACATAATCAACTGTTTAATCTGTAGGAATCATGAATAAGAAGATTCTTACATTTTCATATTTTATTGTCATTGGAAAGGCAATAATATTAACACGCCAAGAAGGCAATAATACTAACACGTCAAGAGACGTCTTGGCCTCCTAATTATTGCCTTTCCAGTGAGATATAATATTAACGCTTGAAAGGAAAAATTGACTAAGCGACATTGAGCTAACTTTACAGGAGAGCAGTTTAAAGTTGGAATTTTTAGAAAAAAATCATAATTTTTTGTAATCCTCCTACCGACGTTATTCTTACTGTTTTGGAATCTTTATTTTATCATCTATATTGTGGCATATACAACAACTTTTCTAAAAATTCAATTTTAAACTGCTCTCCTGTAAAGTTAGCTCAATGGGACTGTCCATTTTTCCTTTCAAGCGTCCAATTATTATACATGCTCTCTGCCCACGGCTTAGCCTTTGTTCTTCGGGATAATAACGATCTACCTGTATGCTTTTCATGAAAATCCGTTTAGTAGTTTTTGCGTGAAAAGTAACAAGCATCCATACATCCTCGCAAATAAACTTTCACATTTGTAATATTGGAGTATTTAATCTTTGTTACAGATACATCGATGCTTTGTTATCACCACAACAATCATAGAGCTAAGAATATCCTGAAATGAAAGATCATTTATAGGCAAATCTCATAAATCATGAAATGTTTTTTAAGTATTATTTGTCGTTTGACAGTATCGATAAATACAAACTATTTTGTCAGCGTTTTGTTTTATTACGACAAATTATTGTATCCCTGAGGGTATCAGTGCGGAAAACATACATACGGGTAAAAAAACCGAAATATCATTGGAATAATTAATTTCATGTAGAGGTGAAAAACAATTTTTTATGAACTTTCAGTTTCAGGAAGCTGGCTTTTGTTCTTTTATCGGTGTAAACGTTGTTAGATGATTAATTTTACCCGAAGCGTCAGAATCATGAAAATTTACTTAAATATTGTGTTAATTAATAGAGGTTCCAATCGTTACTCTAAATTGGTTTTAAGCGATAATTTTTGAGTAATATTTCATATCTAAACTAGAATTAATTTGGAGGAAACGAAAAAGGTATGAATATATTTTTTGGATATATTGTATTGTTTATGTGCAATGCATAAAGCATACACATAAGGCAATATTTCAATTACAATATTATTAATTCCCTTTTTTTAATATTCTATTCAACTTTATTCATCTAAGCCCTGTAGGCATTTAATAAAGAAACCTTTAAATATACTGAGACTTTTTAAACAAAAAATGTTATTGGATACACTTCGGTATCCTATTCCACGCGTATTAGATTCAGACTCAAATCGAAGTTTCAAAAATAAAACTTCTATATATTGCTAGATACCTCCAATATTTTTATAGTTAAGCCAAGAAAGGATTTACATTGGTTGGGACATTAAATGGCGTTAAGTCCTTGTAACTTTCAGATTAATTGACCCTGACGTCAGACATAACTTCGGAACGTCTGTTTTATTTTACCCCAGACCATTTTAACCAGTGATGACTGCGTTAATATTCTTTTTATGGTCCTCTAACTTTATAGCAGGCGTACGGAAATCTCGTAGATGGCCGGATTAAATAGTTACTGGCCGACGAGGTTGTTCGGACACCCTGTTTAATAAATTATCTTGTTTCAAGGAACATTTCCACTAGTAAATAAAAATAATAAACGCTAACACACTCAGACCCCTGCAATAGGATATTAACAGTGTCACGGGTGGCATGGACGATACATATAACACATCACTATCACACCCATGACCTGAATACAAATATTGTATTTATCTATCACATAAATATGTGCCCTGGCCGGGAATCGAACCCGGGACCCCTCGCTTCGCAGGTAGGGTCGCTACCAACTAGGCTACAGAGTCATCAAACATGTCAACATATTTTTTGATTTTGTAAGAAACAGAGGTAGTTATAACTTTTATCAGTAATACTTTAATACTCCGCAACATTTAAGTATAATGTCATAGAACAGACATCTCGAACAAAATGTGTGTCCCGCCCGGGAGGATCGATTTTCAAAATTGAGCCCCCGTTCTCCTTTCAAAATCGAACGAATCCATTGAAGATTGAAGCCACGTGGCGTCAATGCATTGGGACCTACATGGTGTTCGCGGTGTCTGTTCCATACGCTAGTAATAATATTTCAATACTCCACAACTAGGACCTGATGGTTAGTGGAACTGCAAAATGGTGAACCGTAAATGGGTTATAAATTATAATAAGTTATTTACTCCTTCTCCCACATCAAAAACGCTCACAAGCTATTTCAATCCTATGCGGACTTGAATGAATAGCTCTGCAATATTCTCAATCGTAAGTACAAGACTGTATAAGACTTAAGTAAGCAAGCACAGGTAAGACATGGTTGGGCTGCCAAAGGTTTCTTTCAACATTTCTTAAGCAGATTACCTCTGGATGACCATTCATAGGCCACGTTTAAATTTTGCAGCGATAAAAGACTTAAGCCGCTTTGAGCCCTTCATTAAGGGTTCCATGGTTTGACGTCGCCGTTAAACCTTCAAATTGTAAATAATTATTACGCAGCAAATAACAAAATTTTGTGTTCCTTTGAAATATCAAAGAACGTAGTAAGTTACCTAAGTACCACTTACTGAGCCATATTCTGAGTGCGACCCTTTTCCGTTATGTTGGTAGCTGCGGCTCAATCAAACAAATATTTAAGTATAATATTATAGTATTATAGTATATTTAAGTATATATTACCATAGAATTTTAACGTCGTTGCTATGCTTATGACGGATTAAATGTTTCTTTCTTTCTTCCTTTGATCATCGATTGGCTCTAACATTTCAGCTGGCTAGGAGAATTAATGGCTCCTTAAAAGTTAAATGTTATTTAACAGCAAACCTTGCATTCAAAACGTATCACGTCAAAGGCACACATTTAATAAACTTTATTTAGATGTACTTAGATACTGAAATTTTGGATAAGTAAAATTACCGATTCAAACAGAAATACGGTAAAATGTCAGACTGGAAATTCTACAAAATAAAATGATTATTTATGTACCTAATATTTAGCGTGTAATATTTAGATAATTTATGTAATATTTTACTAAGATCCCGAGCGTTCTTAGCATACCGTCAGTTGTAAGGTCTTGTAAATTATTATACGCGTCTTAGTACCATAATAAGTAAGAATAATTTATTTGTTTAGTAACATTAAAATAATAGCAATAATTTACATACTCTCTACAAATATTTCTTAATAAAATGGGATAAATACATGGTTCCGAATCGAAGTATGAATAAATAAGTTATTGTAAATTAGTTTTCTTAAAAAAATTAAAATTTACTGAAATGTTAGACTTATGACGAAGCAGTATTGGATACATTCTACTACCAGTAGGCTGCCCTATTGCGAGTGAGAATGAATCTTGGACATTTCTTCACCGTTAGGCACGAAGGCCTCCTTCATGGCTTAACGAATGTTATCTTCAGATAACAGATAAGATATTATTCGAACATAAAAATCAATAGGTTGGTATTTTAAGGAAATATAACGGTATACCGTTTTCTATACCACGACACAGTTGTTCATACAAAACTTTGGTGCCGTCGACTTTATTCACCTGAGTTAATTCACCCAGGTGTCTTAAGTCTACTTTAGTATACTTTATTCACCTGTGCACCTAGGTGATTTAAATCTACTTATCGAGGTGAATTGATTTATGTAGATTTAATTCACCTATCATTTTAGTCAATGCAATTAGTGATGTTGGAATGCTATTCCGATTCAATTTTGTATAACAATCGATGTTGGCTATGAAGAAGTTTTAATCGATAATACTATTTAACATCAAAAACTTGTTTTGGTATTGTAAGTAAAAGTTAGTGGATAAAATATGATCCGTATAATAATAAGTTACGGGTCCGAAATCTTGAAAACTCTTTTTGCACCTGTCGTTATTTGTAAATTTCAAGCGTGGCGCACATGAATGAACTGTATTTCCATTGCTCGTTAACTTGATACGTCGCTTGCTGTACATATTTTACTGATAATAATTTTCAGTTGGAAATTGCAGCTCATTTTATAATTAACGTATTTGATTCAGGCAAATTAAATAGGACATCAATGTCATCAGCTTATTACTGTTAATGATTGTATTGTTAAAAACTTTAATTATTTAACACTTAGATGATTAGACATTGCAAGTATATAAAAATCTCGTGTCACGGTATTTGTGTTATGTTCCGGGTTATTCCTGCTTTTAGAAAAACAATTACCTTCTTTTTGCCATATTTCTTTATCTACGTCATCTACGATTAAGAATTTTTATTCAGTTCTTTTATTATCATAATACTGTGATCAATATCAGTATCAATATCATGTAATGTAAAAGTATTACACGGTGTTTTTTTATACACGAATAACTACAATTTACGCTACAAAACCTAAATTCTAACAAAAAATTTAATATTACAAGATTATGTTCGTAGGATTTGTCAGAAAATGAATAAATAAAATATACAAATCCAGGATTACAGAGTGACATCTCAGTGATGGAAATCTCAGTGATGGATGAAACTTTGTAATACTATGACAAATTACGTCATTTCATTTCTGTAGCATTGTAATCGATTCTATGTTCTACCTTCTATTTAAATAAAACGAAAAATGTTTGTATGGATGTCCTTTGGCTTCAAAATAATTTTTGGGATATCCCAAGTAACCTAAACAATGTCAAGTACACGGGGAATCCTGAATGAAGTTTGAAAACTTCCATCTAATAGAGGTATCAAGGGATACATATCACGTCTAGTATCCTTCGAGCCCAAAACTTGTCAAACTTGAGGATCCGATATTAAGCTGACTTTCGTGTAGTTACTTTTCATTTCTTATGATTATATTCATATTAGGTATTAGCTGTCTAAAAGGTATACCTACATAATATTTTGTATCTTATGATACCGGCTAAATAGTCAAAGACTACGAAAACATACATCGCACCCTCAGTGGAAATCGTAATGTAAATTCCTTTGACTTCTTACTGATATTTAAACAGTTTTTTCGCTCTCCTGTAAAACTGCAATTTTCATCTTATGCCTTTTTTCCAATGAAGGTGCGACATATAAACAAGATACATATTTTATACAAAACATACGAAGTAATACAAAATATGTAAATATGTGTTGTGTTGAGGAGTTTCTTTACGGCTATTCTTCTCTTCAATGACAAAGCACCTTTCCGAGAAACTGGTAGACATAAAATTACGTGCATAAATGTATCAGTGATACCTATATGGATGAATTATTTTGAATTTTGAATTTTATGGATATTATTTAATTTAACATTATCTATGGAAAAATTCACTCGATGTCATTATATACGTACGTAAGTAAAACATTTTTTCATCTAAGTATACATGTATACTATACAATCGCAAGCAAGTCCTACAATTCGAGACCCAAAATGATGTACGAGTATTACTGAACGTAGCCTTTTTACATAAAATCCTAATTCGTAGAAAAATTTGGGGTCTCATTTGTAAAATGGTCGTCTCTATTCAGTACTGATCATATCGGCTTTTACTTTCAACCCTCAACTATCTCTGTGCAGATACAGATATTGTTCGTATTGTGACACCAATCTCTTTCTTCAAAGAGACGAGATAAAGAATCCGGTACACCATTACTTGTAGATGGCAGGTTTATCGTAAAACGTTAAACGTAGGAGTATAAGTAATGCTATATTTACCTAGAATACTAGATAAATATCTTACATGGGCATGGCCCGAGGGCTTGTGTCAATCGTATCAGAGACTTTGGCGTGGCGACGTTGGTTATGAAAGATTACTTGAAACATTTTTGGAGCGGGAATTCTATACATACTGTATGCAATTAGTGTTAAAGTCCTAACAGATCATAAAGGACGGATGGTATGAGTATTTTACATGATATGAGTATTAAAATCTAAAACTCGGATTGCGGATTCTGGAACACATTTGTAAATAACTATAGAGGCCGAATCAAATATTAACTGCCGGGTTGGATTCGAATTGTTTCTTTGTTTAAATTTTTCTAACTTTGTTGACAAAAATCTAATCAAAAAAATTGTATATTATTAAAGTTTAAAAAAATTTAGTCTGAAATGCACAGATTAAATTTCCCATGAGGTGAATGCGGGCAAATGCAGTTTCTGTAATCTAAAGGCTTGCACGTGAGACCACGTGAAGCAATATACACGTAATATCCGGTGGCAATCATCTGAACGAAATTCGGCTTGCTTGTAGAGAGTTCAAATTTTGTAATAGAAAATTTTGCAATTCTTTCTAAAACCAGAATTTTATTAGATAAGATTAGACCGTGATATTAGCTTTGATACAATTTCTAAATTTTCATGCTTGAGATTGTTTTCGTCATTATGTATGTAATTTCGTTTTAGGTACCTAAATCTTAATACCAGTACCTATGAAGAAATTCCTTTTTGTCAGGAATAATAATAATAATATTGAAAAGTATATTTCAAAAGCAGTTCAAAAGGCAATTCCAGAGATAAGCGCTTTCAAACAAACAAATAAACAAACTGTTCAGTTTTATTATATTAGTAGATATAGATTTTAAAATATCGCATTATAAAAACTTCCATGTGTAACAAACAATTATGTAAACAATTCCATGTTAACGGTCACACATATCTTCGAATCAATAAATCAGATAAAGTGGTGACCTACAACACAAGGGATCTGACGCATATCTTGTCCTCGTCAATACCTCGTTCATTGTTTAGCAGGGATCAGGGAGTAGTAGGTATTCGCCGGTTCTAACTCAGGAGCTACAACCGGCCAATTGGGCAAATTGCTAAGTTCACGACCGTCGCTGCCTACAAGACAAAAAAGTCGAGTTTGGTGTCAAATTGTATGTTTTCGACCATGCCCGATCGATTGCACTGATCCGTTTTTTGCTAACTAGCGTAGAAACAAAGATAGCTTCAGCGTTGTATTAGCCCTACTGCGTTATCTAATGCCCTCATTAGGTCGTTAACTTGACCATTCAATAATTACAATGGGCTTATCGCTTCCTCGTACTCGACTTAACTATGACGCAGTGATTCATACTAACGAGGGGCACTGTTTTTATTACAAAAACACCATAATTTTTGTTCATCGTATTTATTATTCCAAATAAAATTGAATCAAATAAATTATTTAATCTTCCATCATTGCAAATAGTCTTGGCATGAAATATTTTCAGAATATCATACATAGATTTACCATGATACCTATATTAAAAATTATGCAATATTCTTCGTAGAAAGTAGTAAAATCATGTTAGATTCAATCGAGATTATGTTCAGAATGTTTTATCGAAGGCTTGTGCTGTGATCCGTGCGCCCAAAGAAAAGAAGGAATTGCCTGCAGCCGCACCTTCAGTATTCAATCATTACAAAATTTTAAAAATACCTAACAATATCTTTGAACTAAAATCCCCTCCTAACAATAACAATACCCAACAACCAACCACCAATACCCCCACGACCAATACCTAATACCTAACAATATCTTTGAACTAAAATCCCCTCTTATCCCCATCTAACTCCTGTCGAATAACTTTATTTGAAATTTAATGAATGTAAGTATGATATTCTGAAGCACTCAAAGCACGGCGACTTATATCGGGTTGAGACCGAAGTTTGATGATAAGGCTGATAACTGACTTACACATTCGAGATATGACCGGTATCATTGTCACCACAACAATTCACACGAAATGGCTTTTATTATGTCGGATGTGGTGACGGAATAAGATGTGCCTTTGTAAAGTTTACGTTGGATGGAAAATAGCAGAAGACAAGCCAGCGTGGTTATTGTACCATCAGTAGCCCCAGCTTGCGACGGCAGAAATGAATGCAGAATCAAAGTTCCTTCTACCAGCATCTCAGTGATTGGCCTTGTTGCATAGGTCAAAAACCCGAAATTTATATCAATCCATAGATCCTATACGAAATTAAAGAAGGACAAACTTATAACTAACTTATTCTTATTTCTTGTACTCTTATGTTTATTATTGTATGGTGTACAAACAATAAAGTGTTAAATAAAATAAATAATAATAAATAAATAAACACATTGTTGTTTTTAGTTTAGAGTGATTTAATTACCTATCATAATGGACCTTCCCATGGGAATGAGGTGTTCTACCGCGGCAAAAAGTAGCCTACGTTACTCTTCGGCCTCCTAACTATCTCCACACAAAAAATCATACCATAAAATTGCTCCGTTACAACGCGAACGTGAACGAGGGACAAACAAACAAACACTCTTTCGCATTTATAATATTAGTATGTATAGTTTTACCGCGGTAAAAAGTAGCCTACTTTCTTCTCTAGCCTCCTAACTACAACGTGAACAACACACAAAAAAAACACACAAAAACCACACACCACACCACATAAAAAATCATATCACAACATCGCTCCGTTATGACGTCAAAGAGGGACAAAGAACAAAGAAACACACTTTTGCATTTATAACATTAGTATGGAAATATGGATAAGGATGATTGAATTTCTAACTATAAATTTACGTACGTTACTCACTAGCCTACTAATTATCTACACACAAAAAATATCATACCATAACATCGCTCCATTACGACGTGAAAGAGGGACAAACAAACAAACAAATACACTTTTGCATTTATTATATTAGTATGGAAGTATGCATATAGAGTGATTCAAATAGAATAGAATAGAATAGCGTTTATTTGCAAGGCCACGAACACATACAAAAACAGAAAAAAACAGAACAAGAAATTAAAAATAAAACAAAAACATGTAGCTCCTTACAAAATTACTACTAGATTACGCTCGCATGTGTCCAGTGGCCTAGAAAAAGGAGCACACGCAGCATTATGCCGCAGTATTGACTACAGCGCTGATTTTCAGTGTATCCTATTCGGTAAGTCACGGACGACAATACGCATCATAATAGATCTTCCCATAGGAATGAAATGTTTTACCGCGGTAAAAGGTAGCCTACGTTACTCTCTAACCTCCTAACTATCTCCACACAAAAATTCATACCATAGCATTCTCCGTTACGACGTGAAAGAGAGACAAACAAACAAACACACTTTCGCATATATAATATTAGTATGGAAGTATGGATATGGAGTTATTCAAATACGCATCATAATGGATATTACCCATGCGAATGAGATGTCTTGCCGCAGTAAAAAAGTAGCCTACTCTAGCTTCCTAACTATCTTCACACAAAAAAATCATACAATAACACAAAAATAATAATATATCTTAACACAAAAAATTATATCTTAACATCGCTCCGTTACGACGTGAAAGAGGGAAAACAAATAAACACTCGCATTTATAATATTAAGTATATGGATAGTATGGATACCTAATATTATTTTTGATCTAAAATAATTACTCCTTTCGAATAACTTTATTTGAAATTTAATGAATTTAAATATGATATTCTGAAGCGCTCAATCAAAGCACGGTGACTTATATTGGGTTGAGACCGAAGTATGATGATAAGACTGATAACTGACTTAAACATTGGAAATATGATCGGTATCGTTGTCACTACAACAATTCATACGAAATGGCTTTCATTATGTTGGATGCAGTGACGGAGTGAGATGTGCCTTTGTAAAGTCTACATTATGCGCTGGATGGAAAATAGCAGAGAACAAACCAGCACGGTTATTGTACCGTCAGTAGCCCCAGCTTGCGACGGCAGAGATGAATGCGGAATCAAGGCTCCTTCTATAGGTATCTCAATGAAGCTGGCTAGACCAATGCATCCGCAATATGTCTCTGAGACCACTCGTCTCCAATCTTTCAGCGATTGGCCTCGTTGTACAGGTCAAAAGCCCGAGGAATTGTCGGAGGCTGGTTTCTTTTACACCGGGCAGGGGGATAAAACGAAATGTTTCTACTGCGATGGAGGATTGAAAGACTGGGAAAGCGGCGACGTCCCATGGGAAGAACACGCACGTTGGTTCGATCAATGCGCTTACATTCACTTAGTAAAAGGCCGAGATTATGTTCAGAATGTTTTATCGAAGACTTGTTGTGTGATCCGTGTGCCCAAAGGAAAGAACGAACTGTCTGCAGCCGCACCTTCGGTATTCGATCGTTGTAAAATATCTAAAATACCCAACATTATTTTGGACCTAACGTTCAAACGTCCTAACGTTTCAAATAACTTTATTTGAAGTTTAATGAAGATAAATATGGTTTTCTGAAGCGCTCAAAGCACGCCGACTTATATAGGGTTGAGACCGAAGTATGTGTTTTATACAAAATGAACGCTCACTTTCTTTAATGTTACTACAGACTTCATGTGGATTCGTTATTAAATCTAGGAACTTATAAAAAAGGCGATCTGTTTGTTATTGATTGTTAAAGACATTAAAAAAAACTGGGTCCTTAGATGTTTGAAATACAAATTAGAAAAATAGAAGATATAATCGTTTTATTCAATCTAACCTTTCCCCAATACTATTCGTAACATATCATGCGTGTGATAGATAATAGTAGACTTCCAGGCTTTAAAAATGGTAAATACTTATCTTAAAATAATTTTCTGTTGCACTATATAAAACAAATACACAGTAAAAAGTTATTTAATGGTGATTAATACATTAGAATGTTACTGACACAACAATATTAAGGAGAAAAGAATGACATACCAAACAGCAAGTACTGCCTACTAATATTAGTGAATTCGTTTGGGCTCACGACAAATATGTACGTAAAGAACTATAGACACATACTCATATGACTGAGCAAAAAAGTATATAGAAATACCTATTTAAAAATAAAATGTAAACTGTTTAAATTTAAGATATTTTTTTGTGAGTTCTTTTTATGTTTTTTTGTAAATTGTTAATATTACGATTATCTTTAAAACGTTTAAAATACATTTTATCATTACATCAAAATGTTTTAGTATGTATTTTCTTGAAGTTTCAAATTTCGTCAAGAGTAATCTGACTGAGTAAAAATTAAATAGTTGTTTGATAAAATAAAATAAAATAAAATGTAGACACCACTTTACAACCAATTGAAGAGTTCATAAAATTGTCATGAACAGTTTTACAAATTTCCTTTAATTAAATTTTAAGCAGTGTAATATTTGGTTGTACTTTATTAATGTTGTCTAAAATTTTTAAACACATTATTATCATTACATCAAAATGTTCTAATATTTTCGTAGTTTTGAAATTCATAAAGGGTAATCTCACTGAGTAAAAAGTTCATAGTCGCTTGCAATATAAATAAAATGAAGACACTACTTTACAGACGATTGGACAGTTTATAAAATTGTCACAAACAGTTTTACAAATTCAATTTTAACCTGTGTAATATTCTTTTGTAACTTTTACATTACTACAATGTTGTCTTTAAAATTTTTAAACACATTTTTATCATTACATCAAATGTTGGAGCATATTCATAGTTTTAAAATTCATAAAGGGATATCTGACTAAATAAAAATTTAAAAGTCGATTGAAATATAAATAAAATGAAGACACCACTTTACAAACAATTGGACAGTTCATAAATTGTCACGAACAGTTTTACAAATTCGATTTCAATTAATGTAATATTATTTTGTAAATTTTACATTACTACAATGTTGTCTTTAAAATTTTTAAACACATTTTTATCATTACGAGTACATCAAATATTGTAGCATATTCGTAGTTTTAAAATTCATAAAGGGATATCTGAGTAAATAAAAATTTAAAAGTCGATTGAAATAGAAATAAAATGAAGACACCACTTTACATACAAATGGACAGTTCATAAAATTGTCACGAACAAATTTATGTTATTTTGTAAACTTTAAATATTAAAATTATGTCTTTAACATTTATAAAGACATTTTTATAATTACATAACAATATTTTAGAATTTTCGTAAAGTGTTAAAAATTCATAAAGGGTAATCTGACTGAGTAAATATTGTTAATAATATTATGTTTAGTACATTATTATCAAATTCTTGGGTATCTTATTAGCTATAAATATTGTATTCTGCATTTTCATTAAATTGATATTCCATTTTAAAAATTTTCGTGACATTTTTATTCACGCTTATAACTTTTGCCAAAAAAAGTTTGAATGTTAAAAATTAAACTGTTGAGCGCAAGCCTACAAACTCTGTTATTATTTTACTAGCATTTTGGTCTTTAAAAATACTTTGTTTTATTTTCATATGTCTTATTTAATGGATAGTCAGATCGTTTTAGTAATAAGAGCTCAATACAAGTTCTTCTCTAATAAAAATTTCACAAACTAAATCATCAGTGCATAGTAATTTAAATTTGTTCGTAATCTTTTTTAACTTGAAAATCGTAAATCAGAGTTTTAAAACATCAGGCAAATAAAAACTTAACTTGATGTACTTGTTATAAAGTGTTTTTGTTCTTTTAAAATTATTTACTGCTTTCTGAAAATACCAAAAAACTTGAAACTGCATTTGTTATGAGCGGAATCCTGAGTACAGAGGCTTACAACACAGAATCTTTCGTTAATTTATAAAATTCTGATCCCGTAAATATATCGTCTGACATACTATAATTTTCATATAATTTCACTAAAGAAGGCGAACTAGATCTTCTATAATAAATTACAACCATTTTTATTTTTAGATATTTCTTTAATGCAATATACTTTTTTAAAACTTTAATATATATTTTTTTGATAGCTAACATTGGCTTGGTATTATACTGTCCATATCATGATTATATCAAAAACAGGCAACTTAACTTTTTACTGTGTATTTGTTTTATATAGTGCAACAGAAAATTATTTTAAGATAAGTATTTACCATTTTTAAAGCCTGGAAGTCTACTATTATCTATCACACGCATGATATGTTACGAATAGTATTGGGGAAAGGTTAGATTGAATAAAACGATTATATCTTCTATTTTTCTAATTTGTATTTCAAACATCTAAGGACCCAGTTTTTTTTAATGTTACTACAGACTTCATGTGGATTCGTTATTAAATCTAGGAACTTATAAAAAAGGCGATCTGTTTGTTATTGATTGTTAAAGACCAATCAATAACAAACAGATCGCCTTTTTTATAAGTTCCTAGATTTAATAACGAATTGATGGTAGTATAGTCTGTGACCATATATATCAAAATGTACCTTATCTGTGTTTGAAGAATAAAGTGTTAGTCTGTGGCAAGATCGTGTTTTAATAGGTTATGGGCCCAGATAAGTTCTTTAAAAATAAATCTGAAAGTATCCGTTTAATCCAGTGAAATATCTAAAATGTCGACAAGTTACATAATTAACGTCCCGAAGCTTAAAGGAAGGGAAAATTATGACGACTGGGCGTTCGCGGCAAAAAATTTCATGCTTCTGGAAGGCATCGACATAGACGCCATTCCAAGCGATCTCAGCGAAACCGAACAACGAAAATCTAAGGCGAAGCTTGTAATGACTATAGATCCTACTTTATATGTACATATCAAAAATGAAAATACAGTGGATAGTTTATGGAAAAAACTTCGACAACTTTTTGATGACTCTGGGTATGTAAGAAGAATAAGTTTGCTGCGTACATTGATATCGATAAGACTTGAAAATTGTGAATCGATGACTACATATGTGTCCCAAATAGTTGACACAGCCCAGAAATTAAAGGGAACTGGATTTGAGATCAACGAAGAGTGGATTGGATCTTTGTTATTGGCAGGGCTTCCAGAAAAATTTAGCCCTATGATCATGGCAATAGAACACTCCGGGATTCCAATAAGTTCAGATGTCATAAAAACAAAGCTTTTAGACATGGGGGGTGAAATTGTCAGCAGTGACCCGAATAGTGCATTTTTGTCGAAAAGTTGGCAGCGAAATTATAAAAACGCCAAAGTAAAAGGTGGCAATACTGGAAATAACAATATGGCGCATCCTGTCAAAAAGATAATAAAATGCTACCGATGTAAGCAAACCGGACATTTTAAAAACAAATGCCCACTGAAGGAAAAGACAGAGAATGCATTCAGTGCTGTGTTTTACAGTGGAAATTTCAACGTAAATGAATGGTACATCGACTCGGGAGCCAGCAAACATATGACAGCCGACCCGAAATATATGGAGAATGTGTCTCATAACCTAACAACAAAAGAAATTGTTGTGGCAAATAGAGTGCGCGTACCAGTGATGTGTACAGGTGACGTACCTATCACGACCGTTGTCAACAACTCAGAATATCGCATAAAAGTCAAGAATATTCTATGTGTTCCTGATCTCGCAACAAATTTGCTGTCCGTAAGCCAGTTGATTCAAAGTGGCAATAAAGTTACTTTCAAAAACGATATGTGCTACATAAGAAATCAACAGAATGAGCTAGTGGGTATAGCTGAGTTGGTGAGTGGAGTCTACAAACTGAGAATCAAGTCTGATAGTTTGTTAGCTGCAACAGCAACAACGACTTCGATAGTTTGGCATAGGAGGCTAGGTCATATCAACAGCAGAGACTTAAATGCTATGATAAATGGCGCTGTAGAGGGGTTAAATTGTAATAGTAATGTGAAAATCACTAAGTATAACTGCAGTGTATGCTGTGAAGGCAAGCAGACAAGATTACCCTTTCCACAAGGAAACAATAGGAAAGAGAATGTGTTGGAGGTTGTGCACGCAGACGTGTGTGGTCCAATGGAGACCAAGTCAATTGGTCTATCGAGATTCTACGTACTATTTGTGGACGACTACAGCAGAATGTCATTTGTTTATTTTTTAAAACATAAAAGTGAAGTATATCAATGTTTTAAGGAGTTCAAGCTCATGGCTGAAAAACAGAAAAATGCCAGTATAAAAGTCCTAAGGACAGATAATGGTACAGAGTTTTGTTCTAAAGACATGACTGAATATTTAAAAAATTCAGGTATTATTCATCAGCGAACAAATGTATACACGCCTGAGCAGAATGGACTATCTGAGCGATTCAATCGCACCATAGTCGAAAAGGCTAAATGTCTCTTATTTGATGCGAAGTTGGAGAAGAAATTTTGGGCAGAAGCTGTACACACTGCGGTATACTTGAAGAATCGATCTTCAGCTTCAGTTTTAAACCAGAAATCTCCGTATGAATTATGGCATAACAAAAAGCCAGATCTAAGCCATGTACGCATATTCGGGAGCAAAGTTATGGCTCACGTCCCCAAGGAAAGAAGATTAAAATGGGATAGAAAAGCTATAAGTTACTTGTTAGTGGGATATGCTGAGCACGTGAAGGGTTACAGGTTATACAACCCTGTAACAAATAAAATTACAGTAAGTAGAGATGTTACCATAATGGAGCCAAAGAGTGAAAATGTTACAGAGTTAATAATAGAGGAGAAAATGGTACCATCATGTAGTGATTCAGATAATTTGGATACATCATCGGAAACACCATCAACAGTCACACAAGACAGTTCCTATACTAAAGAGGAGACTATTAGTTCGTCCGATGAGTATTTCGACACTTCTATATCACAAATTGAGGAAGAAATTTTTATACCAAGTGAAAATGGGAACAAAAAACGAGAAAGGAGAGCACCTGAGAGATATGGCTATAGTAACCTGACAGTAGAACTGGACAAATGTGATGGAGAGATATCTTTGAAACAAGCTTTAAATGGAGCAGAATCAAAAAATTGGCATGATGCTATTAAGAAAGAATTAAATTCATTTGAGGAAAATAATTCTTGGGAGTTAGTCGAAAAAGAAGATCAAGGTACGGTGGTACAGTGTAAGTGGGTTCTAAGAAAAAAGTTTGACAGTGACAATAAAGTGGTATACAGAGCAAGGCTGGTTGCAAAGGGATTTACACAGAAAGCAGGTATAGATTTTTCTGAAACTTTTTCCCCAGTACTTAGATATTCTACTATAAAACTATTATTTGCATTGTGTGTTAAATTTAATTTAGAGACAACACATCTTGATGTAACTACTGCCTATTTAAATGGTTATTTGGACGAGACTATTTATATGAGTTTACCTGAGCATTATATATGTGAAAATAAAGATAATAAAGTTTTAAAGTTGAAGAGGGCAATTTACGGCTTAAGACAATCTGCCAGAGCCTGGTATAAGCGGGTAGATGACTGTTTGCAAAGTATAGGTTACCAGAAATCTGAATATGAACCCTGTTTGTTTTTTAAGTTAAATAAAAATGTTAAACTGTTTATAGCATTATTTGTTGATGATTTTTTCATATTTTCAAACTGTAATAAAGAGGTAGAATATTTGAAAAATGAATTAAAGTCAAAGTTCAAAATAAAAGATTTAGGGGAGATTAAGGTATGCTTAGGTATGCGTGTAAGAAGGGATAAAAATCAAATTACCATTGATCAGGAGAAATTTGTTGAAAAATTGTTAATTAAATTCAATATGGAATCCTGTAAGGATGTAAATACACCCATGGAGGTGGGATTAAAGCTTGAAAAAGATTTAAATTGTTGCACTAAATATCCATATCAACAATTAATAGGTAGTTTGTTGTATTTATCTATTCTTACTCGACCAGATATATTATTTTCTGTATGTTATTTGAGTCAATTTAACAATAACTATAGTGAAGTCCATTGGAGACATGCAAAAAGAATCCTTAAATATCTAAAGTTTACTAAGTCTTTTGGTTTAAAATTTGTTAAAAATAGCTTAGATTTAATAGGTTATGCAGATGCAGATTGGGCATCTGACTCAATAGATAGGAGATCATATACTGGATTTTTATTTAAAATGAGTGGAAGTGTTATTTCGCATGAATGTAAAAAACAATTAAGTATTGCTTTATCCAGCACAGAAGCCGAATACATAGCTATATGTGAGGCATCTAAAGAAGCAATTTATTTAAAAAATCTTTTATCTGAACTGAAATGTAGAGATGAGCTACCTATACAACTGTATAATGACAATCAGAGTGCTATAAAGCTTACTGAAAATTGTTTGTTTCATAAAAGATCAAAGCATATAGATGTAAGATTTCATTTTGTAAGGAAGGCTGTAAATGATAAAAATGTAATAATTAATTATTTAAAAACAACTGATATGCCTGCCGATATTCTTACAAAAAGTTTAACTTCACAAAAACATTATATGTTTCTAGAGAAAATGGGAGTTTCTGATTGTAACAAATAATAATAATGTAATGTAATGTTATAGGTATATGGAAGTCATTTTTTTGTTAACTTTATTTACTGCTCTATCAGTTATTAGTTTATTTTGATAAGGGGATGTGATGGTAGTATAGTCTGTGACCATATATATCAAAATGTACCTTATCTGTGTTTGAAGAATAAAGTGTTAGTCTGTGGCAAGATCGTGTTTTAATACGAATCCACATGAAGTCTGTAGTAACATTAAAAAAAACTGGGTCCTTAGATGTTTGAAATACAAATTAGAAAAATAGAAGATATAATCGTTTTATTCAATCTAACCTTTCCCCAATACTATTCGTAACATATCATGCGTGTGATAGATAATAGTAGACTTCCAGGCTTTAAAAATGGTAAATACTTATCTTAAAATAATTTTCTGTTGCACTATATAAAACAAATACACAGTAAAAAGTTAAGTTGCCTGTTTTTGATATAATCATGATATGGACAGTATAATACCAAGCCAATGTTAGCTATCAAAAAAATATATATTAAAGTTTTAAAAAAGTATATTGCATTAAAGAAATATCTAAAAATAAAAATGGTTGTAATTTATTATAGAAGATCTAGTTCGCCTTCTTTAGTGAAATTATATGAAAATTATAGTATGTCAGACGATATATTTACGGGATCAGAATTTTATAAATTAACGAAAGATTCTGTGTTGTAAGCCTCTGTACTCAGGATTCCGCTCATAACAAATGCAGTTTCAAGTTTTTTGGTATTTTCAGAAAGCAGTAAATAATTTTAAAAGAACAAAAACACTTTATAACAAGTACATCAAGTTAAGTTTTTATTTGCCTGATGTTTTAAAACTCTGATTTACGATTTTCAAGTTAAAAAAGATTACGAACAAATTTAAATTACTATGCACTGATGATTTAGTTTGTGAAATTTTTATTAGAGAAGAACTTGTATTGAGCTCTTATTACTAAAACGATCTGACTATCCATTAAATAAGACATATGAAAATAAAACAAAGTATTTTTAAAGACCAAAATGCTAGTAAAATAATAACAGAGTTTGTAGGCTTGCGCTCAACAGTTTAATTTTTAACATTCAAACTTTTTTTGGCAAAAGTTATAAGCGTGAATAAAAATGTCACGAAAATTTTTAAAATGGAATATCAATTTAATGAAAATGCAGAATACAATATTTATAGCTAATAAGATACCCAAGAATTTGATAATAATGTACTAAACATAATATTATTAACAATATTTACTCAGTCAGATTACCCTTTATGAATTTTTAACACTTTACGAAAATTCTAAAATATTGTTATGTAATTATAAAAATGTCTTTATAAATGTTAAAGACATAATTTTAATATTTAAAGTTTACAAAATAACATAAATTTGTTCGTGACAATTTTATGAACTGTCCATTTGTATGTAAAGTGGTGTCTTCATTTTATTTCTATTTCAATCGACTTTTAAATTTTTATTTACTCAGATATCCCTTTATGAATTTTAAAACTACGAATATGCTACAATATTTGATGTACTCGTAATGATAAAAATGTGTTTAAAAATTTTAAAGACAACATTGTAGTAATGTAAAATTTACAAAATAATATTACATTAATTGAAATCGAATTTGTAAAACTGTTCGTGACAATTTATGAACTGTCCAATTGTTTGTAAAGTGGTGTCTTCATTTTATTTATATTTCAATCGACTTTTAAATTTTTATTTAGTCAGATATCCCTTTATGAATTTTAAAACTATGAATATGCTCCAACATTTGATGTAATGATAAAAATGTGTTTAAAAATTTTAAAGACAACATTGTAGTAATGTAAAAGTTACAAAAGAATATTACACAGGTTAAAATTGAATTTGTAAAACTGTTTGTGACAATTTTATAAACTGTCCAATCGTCTGTAAAGTAGTGTCTTCATTTTATTTATATTGCAAGCGACTATGAACTTTTTACTCAGTGAGATTACCCTTTATGAATTTCAAAACTACGAAAATATTAGAACATTTTGATGTAATGATAATAATGTGTTTAAAAATTTTAGACAACATTAATAAAGTACAACCAAATATTACACTGCTTAAAATTTAATTAAAGGAAATTTGTAAAACTGTTCATGACAATTTTATGAACTCTTCAATTGGTTGTAAAGTGGTGTCTACATTTTATTTTATTTTATTTTATCAAACAACTATTTAATTTTTACTCAGTCAGATTACTCTTGACGAAATTTGAAACTTCAAGAAAATACATACTAAAACATTTTGATGTAATGATAAAATGTATTTTAAACGTTTTAAAGATAATCGTAATATTAACAATTTACAAAAAAACATAAAAAGAACTCACAAAAAAATATCTTAAATTTAAACAGTTTACATTTTATTTTTAAATAGGTATTTCTATATACTTTTTTGCTCAGTCATATGAGTATGTGTCTATAGTTCTTTACGTACATATTTGTCGTGAGCCCAAACGAATTCACTAATATTAGTAGGCAGTACTTGCTGTTTGGTATGTCATTCTTTTCTCCTTAATATTGTTGTGTCAGTAACATTCTAATGTATTAATCACCATTAAATAACTTTTTACTGTGTATTTGTTTTATATAGTGCAACAGAAAATTATTTTAAGATAAGTATTTACCATTTTTAAAGCCTGGAAGTCTACTATTATCTATCACACGCATGATATGTTACGAATAGTATTGGGGAAAGGTTAGATTGAATAAAACGATTATATCTTCTATTTTTCTAATTTGTATTTCAAACATCTAAGGACCCAGTTTTTTTTAATGTCTTTAACAATCAATAACAAACAGATCGCCTTTTTTATAAGTTCCTAGATTTAATAACGAATCCACATGAAGTCTGTAGTAACATTAAAGAAAGTGAGCGTTCATTTTGTATAAAACACATACTTCGGTCTCAACCCTATATAAGTCGGCGTGCTTTGAGCGCTTCAGAAAACCATATTTATCTTCATTAAACTTCAAATAAAGTTATTTGAAACGTTAGGACGTTTGAACGTTAGGTCCAAAATAATGTTGGGTATTTTAGATATTTTACAACGATCGAATACCGAAGGTGCGGCTGCAGACAGTTCGTTCTTTCCTTTGGGCACACGGATCACACAACAAGTCTTCGATAAAACATTCTGAACATAATCTCGGCCTTTTACTAAGTGAATGTAAGCGCATTGATCGAACCAACGTGCGTGTTCTTCCCATGGGACGTCGCCGCTTTCCCAGTCTTTCAATCCTCCATCGCAGTAGAAACATTTCGTTTTATCCCCCTGCCCGGTGTAAAAGAAACCAGCCTCCGACAATTCCTCGGGCTTTTGACCTGTACAACGAGGCCAATCGCTGAAAGATTGGAGACGAGTGGTCTCAGAGACATATTGCGGATGCATTGGTCTAGCCAGCTTCATTGAGATACCTATAGAAGGAGCCTTGATTCCGCATTCATCTCTGCCGTCGCAAGCTGGGGCTACTGACGGTACAATAACCGTGCTGGTTTGTTCTCTGCTATTTTCCATCCAGCGCATAATGTAGACTTTACAAAGGCACATCTCACTCCGTCACTGCATCCAACATAATGAAAGCCATTTCGTATGAATTGTTGTAGTGACAACGATACCGATCATATTTCCAATGTTTAAGTCAGTTATCAGTCTTATCATCATACTTCGGTCTCAACCCAATATAAGTCACCGTGCTTTGATTGAGCGCTTCAGAATATCATATTTAAATTCATTAAATTTCAAATAAAGTTATTCGAAAGGAGTAATTATTTTAGATCAAAAATAATATTAGGTATCCATACTATCCATATACTTAATATTATAAATGCGAGTGTTTATTTGTTTTCCCTCTTTCACGTCGTAACGGAGCGATGTTAAGATATAATTTTTTGTGTTAAGATATATTATTATTTTTGTGTTATTGTATGATTTTTTTGTGTGAAGATAGTTAGGAAGCTAGAGTAGGCTACTTTTTTACTGCGGCAAGACATCTCATTCGCATGGGTAATATCCATTATGATGCGTATTTGAATAACTCCATATCCATACTTCCATACTAATATTATATATGCGAAAGTGTGTTTGTTTGTTTGTCTCTCTTTCACGTCGTAACGGAGAATGCTATGGTATGAATTTTTGTGTGGAGATAGTTAGGAGGTTAGAGAGTAACGTAGGCTACCTTTTACCGCGGTAAAACATTTCATTCCTATGGGAAGATCTATTATGATGCGTATTGTCGTCCGTGACTTACCGAATAGGATACACTGAAAATCAGCGCTGTAGTCAATACTGCGGCATAATGCTGCGTGTGCTCCTTTTTCTAGGCCACTGGACACATGCGAGCGTAATCTAGTAGTAATTTTGTAAGGAGCTACATGTTTTTGTTTTATTTTTAATTTCTTGTTCTGTTTTTTTCTGTTTTTGTATGTGTTCGTGGCCTTGCAAATAAACGCTATTCTATTCTATTCTATTTGAATCACTCTATATGCATACTTCCATACTAATATAATAAATGCAAAAGTGTATTTGTTTGTTTGTTTGTCCCTCTTTCACGTCGTAATGGAGCGATGTTATGGTATGATATTTTTTGTGTGTAGATAATTAGTAGGCTAGTGAGTAACGTACGTAAATTTATAGTTAGAAATTCAATCATCCTTATCCATATTTCCATACTAATGTTATAAATGCAAAAGTGTGTTTCTTTGTTCTTTGTCCCTCTTTGACGTCATAACGGAGCGATGTTGTGATATGATTTTTTATGTGGTGTGGTGTGTGGTTTTTGTGTGTTTTTTTTGTGTGTTGTTCACGTTGTAGTTAGGAGGCTAGAGAAGAAAGTAGGCTACTTTTTACCGCGGTAAAACTATACATACTAATATTATAAATGCGAAAGAGTGTTTGTTTGTTTGTCCCTCGTTCACGTTCGCGTTGTAACGGAGCAATTTTATGGTATGATTTTTTGTGTGGAGATAGTTAGGAGGCCGAAGAGTAACGTAGGCTACTTTTTGCCGCGGTAGAACACCTCATTCCCATGGGAAGGTCCATTATGATAGGTAATTAAATCACTCTAAACTAAAAACAACAATGTGTTTATTTATTTATTATTATTTATTTTATTTAACACTTTATTGTTTGTACACCATACAATAATAAACATAAGAGTACAAGAAATAAGAATAAGTTAGTTATAAGTTTGTCCTTCTTTAATTTCGTATAGGATCTATGGATTGATATAAATTTCGGGTTTTTGACCTATGCAACAAGGCCAATCACTGAGATGCTGGTAGAAGGAACTTTGATTCTGCATTCATTTCTGCCGTCGCAAGCTGGGGCTACTGATGGTACAATAACCACGCTGGCTTGTCTTCTGCTATTTTCCATCCAACGTAAACTTTACAAAGGCACATCTTATTCCGTCACCACATCCGACATAATAAAAGCCATTTCGTGTGAATTGTTGTGGTGACAATGATACCGGTCATATCTCGAATGTGTAAGTCAGTTATCAGCCTTATCATCAAACTTCGGTCTCAACCCGATATAAGTCGCCGTGCTTTGAGTGCTTCAGAATATCATACTTACATTCATTAAATTTCAAATAAAGTTATTCGACAGGAGTTAGATGGGGATAAGAGGGGATTTTAGTTCAAAGATATTGTTAGGTATTAGGTATTGGTCGTGGGGGTATTGGTGGTTGGTTGTTGGGTATTGTTATTGTTAGGAGGGGATTTTAGTTCAAAGATATTGTTAGGTATTTTTAAAATTTTGTAATGATTGAATACTGAAGGTGCGGCTGCAGGCAATTCCTTCTTTTCTTTGGGCGCACGGATCACAGCACAAGCCTTCGATAAAACATTCTGAACATAATCTCGATTGAATCTAACATGATTTTACTACTTTCTACGAAGAATATTGCATAATTTTTAATATAGGTATCATGGTAAATCTATGTATGATATTCTGAAAATATTTCATGCCAAGACTATTTGCAATGATGGAAGATTAAATAATTTATTTGATTCAATTTTATTTGGAATAATAAATACGATGAACAAAAATTATGGTGTTTTTGTAATAAAAACAGTGCCCCTCGTTAGTATGAATCACTGCGTCATAGTTAAGTCGAGTACGAGGAAGCGATAAGCCCATTGTAATTATTGAATGGTCAAGTTAACGACCTAATGAGGGCATTAGATAACGCAGTAGGGCTAATACAACGCTGAAGCTATCTTTGTTTCTACGCTAGTTAGCAAAAAACGGATCAGTGCAATCGATCGGGCATGGTCGAAAACATACAATTTGACACCAAACTCGACTTTTTTGTCTTGTAGGCAGCGACGGTCGTGAACTTAGCAATTTGCCCAATTGGCCGGTTGTAGCTCCTGAGTTAGAACCGGCGAATACCTACTACTTCAGGGGCCATCCATATGTTAGGAGTTACGTCACATGTTAGGAGGGGAGGAGGGGGGGGGGGGGGGGTCGATGTGGTGTGACATTGTGTGACAAGGGGTGGGAGAGGTTCTAAATTTTGTGACGTCACATTTCAAAATCGAATAATTGGTATGTATAGGTAAAGATTAAAAAACAATTAATGAGAATAAAAATTTCTGAACTGCTGTTTTAATTTAATAATGTCTAGGTGTAAAATTCATTCATGATCAAAAAGTCGTGAAATTAGTGTGACATAATTTATGGATGGCCCCTCATCACGAACTTTGTTGTTTGTAGAAGTCACCACTAGTTTGCCTGGCTTAGATACTGTTTAGCTACTGACTTTAGTCCATAAATTGCAAAAGTCATATGAATCAAGAGTTAAATGACCGAATATTTACTAGTTATTAGAATAAGTTTAATATTTCGATACATTTTCACTGTACAACCTTAAATTTAATTGAATACCGATCTTGTTACATAAATTATTTGTTTTGGAAGTATTGGTAACTTTGTCATTTTATCGCAAGACGGAAGTTTTTCAGGGATTTTCGAGTTCGGAAAGTTATAACTAGGAAAAATTTTGTGGTTTGAATAGGAGTTGTAAACAACAGCGTTCACGGTCCGACGGCTCTGGTGTGAATCGTAAGAAATCATCGTTAAACAACTTTTCTTTTGGTACTTGGATGGCGCCTTCTTTCCTTGGAGCTTAAAATTTCCACTAAGAGGGCATTAAAACATGGCTCTTATCGACTCAGGTTTTACCTTTGAGTATTCGTTAATGTACTATGTCGTCATCTTTAAGTGGTATTAGAATACCGATACTTGTGTTGGCCAAACAGGAATCTCTACTACCTGGAGTAGATCTAGTAAGCTCTGATGCCAAAATTACTACGCAATTTTCAGCTTATGACAGCTTGAACTCAGCCAGAGTTCAATACATTTCAACCTACTACTGAACACCTCATGAGGAGGCTTAGAGCATACTCAACTCATATCACGCTACTCTAGTGAAGGCGTTAGTGGCTAACCGAGTGTCATTTGCATTTCATGCCGCCCATAGTTGTCCAACATTGTTTAACGACTGTAATATTACGATAAAAAACCGTGATCAGCCTTACGTGCCTTTAAATTTTTGCCATTGCAATCGCCTATCCAATTTGAAAATCGAAAATATGCCTCATGCATTGTTTCAGTAGTCTCAAACTATCTTCGAATTATTGCCTTTCTAATGAAACCAGTTTGGGGCACATCGGTTGCATGGTTTCAGTCTCTAGAGGACAACCATACAAAATTTTTTTGTGTTTTATATAAATAAAATTACGAGTTCTTAACAATAATAAAATAATAATCCTACTTTGTTTACGGCTCTTATATTATGTGTGCCAACTTAGAAGTATTTGGGGACGAGGCAAAAGCGAATACTTTGCATAGCTGGTCTGTTCTAAAAGCGACGGGCATGTAAAACATAATTGTTTAACTATTATAAAATGTAGATTTAAGGAATCTCACCATATTCGATACACTTTGTCTATTTTATAAACAATATTGCAATATTGAAACTGCAACAATTTTGGGCTGTAAGGGTCTTCTCAATTTCAAGAACTATCCTCCTTTTAAAATCGATAGATACTTATAATATAATTTATTAATTGATCAATTAATTAATTTATCGATATTTTTTATGTATACCGTTCTCCCGCTTTCTTTTGGTCACCAACTCGTCTGTGATGCGTTTGGTAATACGGATCCATGGGCGGCGGTGTTCACATAATGGTGTACGTAAATAAAAAAACAATTGAATGTATTCCATTAAATTACTTTTCAGTTTGTGAGGTCTGTATATATCTATAACATAATTTATGGTCCTAATAATCTAAAATTTTAACAAAAAAATAACCGACTTCAAATGAAGTACATCCAATAAAAAATAATCGTCGAAATTGGTTGGATATTGAGTTATTCGTCCATTTATCACGCACATACTTAATGCAAATTTAACACTTATATACTTTTGACATGGATGCCATTGTCAGATCTCGATTTTATGTGGGACCACACAACAAGCACCAGCTTTCAATTAAAACAAGAATCATCAAAATCGGATCACCCAGTCCAAAGTTCTGAGGAAACAAACATAAAAAAAATACAGTCGAATTGAGAACCTCCTCCTTTTTTTGAAGTCGGTTTAAAATCATAACTTGTATGTGGCAGTAACAATAAACGTGTGAGCACGACTTGTGGGAAAGTGGGTTGTTTTAGTAGAGATGAGTATGTAAATGTCCTTTGTCATTTTTCTTGCTTATTTATGCAAGAAAAATGGAAATAGCCTTGCAACTAGTTCCGTGAATATATCAGTGTAATGCAGTTTCTCTCGAGAGTTAGATCAAAAATGGCAATTTCTTAGTACGAGCTAACAAGGAGTTTCTGTTTTTTACTAAAATTATGACTATAATGTTTTAGTAAAAAAGGACTCATCAAAATTACGTAAACCAAAACGAGACAGTATTATTTTAGCTAAGTTTAGATTGACATTTACTAATACAAACCGACAAGTGTTTAACCAGTTTGGCTATTTTTCTGGAACAATGTTTAAAATTCATAAGCGTTAAAAAGGTGTTTAAATTAAAAGATTAATTTTGACGTACTAAATAATGGCGCAAACGCAAAAAATGTTTGTACTGAAAACATCTAACAGATTTACCTCAGAATAGTTTCATTTGAAAGGCAATAATCCGAAGGTGGTTGAGACTACTAAAACAATGCATTAGGCACATTCGGTCCATCGATAAAGTCGATTTTCCATTTTTCCCATGCAACAATTTGAAGATAATAATTATTATCTAAAGATGGTGCGCATCAACGTCAACACAAAAACACTGATCTGTCCTCAGATTTTTAATCTGAGGATCTGTCATTCTCATCAGAATTCTTTTTCTAAATCTAAATATCTTAATTTAATATGCGTAACACTGTATCCGAAATAATTTCATATCTACAATATCCCTAGCCTATTAACACAATACAGGTGCGTACATTTTACACTACATTTTACAGGTACATTTTACATTTGATCGGACCTAATATTCGATTCTGTGTAGTTTTTACGTGACCTGCTAAGCTCTTATTACCTACGCGGTATTAAGGTCGTAGCTCATCTACACGACACCGCTCCCACCCAACCAAAGTATGAGAATTCAAATACAGTGGACCCCCGGTAATCCGGCCCCTGTCTAATCCGGCACCCCCTGTAATCCGACATGGTCTAATTATTTATTATTGAATATTTTTTTGACAATCTTCGCTAATGCATGATTGAACAAGTTATAACTTGTAGGTACGCATCACCACTATTGTGCTCGACACGTAGGGTATTGTTTTGATTCTGATTGCTTAGTTTGAATTTGACTAATTACGTCACTTTAATGACGTTAATTTTATAATAAAACTATTGTGTTGTTTAATTTACTAAATTGGACATACTTATTGAAGTATGATTTGTACTTCAGAGTACAATATAACATATAGAATCTTATCATTGGATCTGTAATTTGTCGGATTACAAGGTACTCTTTTGTAAAAAATTCCGGACTATAGGGGGGTCTTAGGCAGTACTCTATAATCCGACAAATTCGATAGTCCGACACTGCCCTGCAAAATGTTTGTCGGATTACCGGGGGTCCACTGTATAGACTTAAAATCGTGCTCTGTAGATGCACTTTACAGTAACAACAAAAATTAGCAGCCCGCGCGCGGGAAGCAAGCTTACCGCAACCTTGCCACTCAATAGTTGCATCTACAGAGCACGATTTAATGTTTATATTTGAATTCTCATACTTTGGTTGGGTGGGAGCGGTGTCGTTTAGATGAACTACGACCTTTATGCTCATCGCCGGTATTCCGCATCCGAGCATCGCAGGAAGATTATTATGTAATTAATTGTTCTCGTATATAATTAGCAGCTGAAATAAACGAAATAAATGTAGCAACCGGTAGTCCTGTAGTCGGCTAATGTTGTGTTTACGCAATTAGAAGTTATCAAGGTATATGAAATATTTCAACACAAAGAAGATTTGTTATACCTTTGCGGAGAAGATTTATGGCGGCAAAGATGTAATTTTGTTACTAAGTCCAACAAGTCATCCTTAGATTCATGGACTGTATTTAATCTTAATTAATTTCGTATTAGCTGTAATTTCGGGCTGATGAGTTATTCGTAATTATTGGCAAAAAGAAACTGTTTGGCTGAAACACTTTTACGTTGATCAATTATAACCATGACCTACTTGTATCATGTCTTTTTATTAAGAACGAGTAACCGCCCTCGCTTTGCTTCGGTTTTATTTTTTACACCTTGGTTTACATTATTGGAGTTTTATAAGGATCCCTATTTTTATTCATAATATAATATAGCCTATGTCACCCGGGGATAGTGTAGCTTTCCAACAGTGAAAGAATTTTTCAAATCGGTTCGGTAGTGTAGGAGCCTGTTCAATGCAAACAAACAATGATATCTTTCCCCTTTATAATATTAGTAGATAGATAAATTAATTTGAAGTTGAATTTGAAATAGCGTACCGTAATGAAATAATTTCGCTTCTGGAAACATTCAAATTATACTCATACAAGAAATAATTGCTACTCTTTTTAGGATTTCGAAGTAAAATCGAAATCCTTATAGTATCGTCATAACCGTCCGTCCGTCCGTCCGTCTGTCCGAAGCACAGCCCCGAGACCCTTAGTGCTAGAAAGCTGTAATTTGGTATTGATATACATATTTATTAAAACTCCAAAATCGTAGAGTATAATGTTGAAAAATATTTTTTCAGGGTATCTCTCCTACAGGTAACGTGAGAATAAAATTTTTTTCGTTGCGTGCCCCATTGTGGGGTATTGTTGAAAAGGTGGTACAAAAGTATTAAGGGCCTCCTAAGACCATTTTTGAATTTACGAGTTCGTTTCAAATATTTGGCTTTTGGCAATATTTGGCTTTAAAGTGCTAATAATACGCTTTAAATAGCATAAACGTAATACGTCTATGTTAGCATAATTAGTTAATGAGTAATAGTTAGTCGATAAACTTAATATAAACCCTACATTGCGCGTGGGCCGTGGCCTACGCGCTTGCCCGGTTTTATTTAAACAATAAACGAGGGTGATAAATTTGTTCAACAATATTTGACTATGAAATTTTTTTCAATCGAACATTTCAATCTAAAAGTATTACCAGAAGTAAGAGTCGTATCGTAAATCATGCGAAGAAGCAATGCAACCTGGTCGACCGATGTCAAAACGGATTTTTTGCCATATTATTGATGCCAAATTGACCTCTGAGAATGTTTGATTCGGGTTTCTACGCCTTTACTGGCCTTTGATATTCCGTTGGGTTGAATTTAGAAGTATCAAATCTTTGAGGATGTATTATATTGTTATATTATAAAGTTTTGTTATGGAATATTAAACACGGTTCATTCGTTTTGTCGTATTCTCCTTAAATATTTGGTCTCTGTATTTTTCAAAGTACACTGTATAATTTGGGTTACATTTTGTTACGTGAAACTTTTTTGGCTTAATTTGAGGAAAAATATAAGGTTGATGGGCTTAAAAAAATTACAGGCAATATAACATACGATACTCGTCCTGTATCTATAGTTACGTATTGTAATGACTGACTGATCCATACCTGTAAATGGAAGATAGCAGTTAGAAATAGATAGCCGTCCGTTTCATTTTATTTATTTATTTAAACTTTTGAACCTTACAAAAATGTAAAAGGTACAAAGGCGGACTTAATGCTAAAAGCATTCTCTAGCAGTCAACCTTCGGGAAATAAGAGAAACAACGATTCATTGTAGGTACTTTAGGATATATATTTAGTATTTTTTTTTCAACAGACAAAAAAATACATAATTATGTTTAAAGTATTTAAAAAAAATCAGTGTAGTTGCCAATACAAGGTACAGGATTACTAAGCGAAGCTATGACGGTTACTAGCCCTGCGAACATTATAAATGTGAATATATGTACAGATGCTTGTTAAGGTCGTAGCTCATCTAAACGACACCGCTCCCACCCAACCAAAGTATGAGAATTCAAATATAAACTTTAAATCGTGCTCTGTAGATGCAACTATTGAGGGGCAAGGTTGCGGTTAGCTTGCTTCTCGCGCGCGGACTGCTAATTTTTGTTGTTACTGTAAAGTGCACCTACAGAGCACGATTTTAAGTCTATATTTGAAATCTCATACTTTGGTTGGGTGGGAGTGGTGTCGTGTAGATGAGTTACGACCTTTACTCTTTCACGCAAATCTACTGCACGAATTTTCATGAAAAGTACATCGGTAGACCGTGAAAGACATGATGACAAGATACAGGAATTATCCCGGTATTGAAGCAACCCATGGGCAGAACGTTAGTTAATAATATATTTTCAGTATTAGCACATTTTATTGCAATCTGATCCCGTCACCCTTTCACGCGTCGTCTAGCAAAGAGACCGAGTTATCCTCACTCGTTATCCCACGACCTGTCACTCTGATAGCAATGGATATCATTTTACCAGAGCAAACTATATTATCACAGTATACCATTATTCTCAATGAAAATAATAGGTAATGCGGAATGCGTCATATACGGAGTTTTTTTTTTATGGAAATAGCCGGCAAACGAGCTGACGATCCACCTGATGGTAAGCGGCTATCGCCGCCCATGAACATCAGCAACACCAAAGGCATCACTGATGCGTTGCCAGCCAAGAAAGAAAGAAGAAAAAGAAAGAAAGAACTGACTCTCAAGCCCCCAGCCTGAACACGACGAGTCGTTTGGCGGCTGACTCATGCTCGAGGGTGGTAGCTATCCAGGCGAGCCCCTGGAGAAATAATAATAGTAATAATGGTATTAATTAACAATTAAAATCAATACTACTAATATAATCCTTCCGAGAGCCCTACCACCAGCGGGCCGGATTTAGTCGCCTTTTACGACACCCTTCCGGCGTGAGATTTAATAGAATAGAATAGATTTAATAGAAAAGAAATAAGACTTTTCTTTATAATAACAACATTTGTCCATAAAATCTGTATTTGCTAGTAACAAATTTAGTTAAATACGGCTTAGTATTTTTAGGAAGGTAGACAAACAAAACAGTCTCCTTTTAATTATTTTTTAATTACTGTTTAATCGGAACCAAACTATGGTTGAAGAAAAAAGACAACAGCTAGGCATTAATTAGACCTTAAATTGTCTCTGTTCCAGTTATCAAAGAAACTCTTTAATTACATCTGACGTACATTTTAATACTCCTACAGAGTTAAAAAGGCACGTTGAAATTCAGAAAAAGACAAAATTAAAGAACCGGTAACTATTTTTATTATTAGCACTCTATGGACTTTATCTATCCTTTAGAATAAGTTAATGAATGTTTTAGTTCTAGAATCATGTTTTAGTATTGTATAATGTTTTCGTCTCCGTCTGGAAATTGCAACTCGCCAAAATCTATAATATAATAACTCAAAGTGTCTGTTTGTACGGGCATCACATAAAAACCCTTGAACGGATTTCGATGAAAATTGGTAAAGTCGTTACTGATACCCTAGGTCGTATTTTAGATAAATTTTCATTCCGGAAAATTAAAAGGTTTCCCGGGAAAACAGGATAAAAGTTTGAATAAGTTAAAACATAATTTCCGTATGCAAAGTTGCGGGCAACAGCTAGTAACTAAATAAATGCTTTTTCGCGTTTTTACGCTTCCGTAGTCAACATGAATCCCTTTTAATATCAATATAGCTCCATCCATAAGCTGTTCTGAATGATCTGATCATGTTGTATATGTTGAAGAAGGGGTATTCTACGGTGTTGGTAATTCAACAATATTCCTTTTACTTTGCTTCATGATATAGGTATATATTTCCAGTTCTCCTATCATTCACATCAATAATAATCTCTACTACACCGTGACCAATAATCGAATCCCATAGAATGTTCTACGTATGTTCCAAATAGGTTGACATATTCCTTCTAACTAAATATTCTAAATATTTAGTTCTTCTTCAGGACTCTTCTTGTATGACAGCATCTGCATCGGCCGATCGTTGTAGAACCAAAGAGGTTGCTCGGTATAATAGTGTTTATTTTATCACACAAGACATAATTTTAATAGTATAATACATATTGGTAGTTTTATTACAATTGATTTACGGCTTCCTAGTACAAGCCGGGGTCTCTGCGCTAAGCTACGGGCACGCTACACACGGACAGAGATAACTATAATTATATAATAACTACTAGGGTTCCGTTTTGATTACGGAACCCTAAAAACGATACTTAAATTCAAAGAATAATATCCAAATTCTTTTTCGAGCGGGTGTACGAAGCCAGAGCAGTTACTTGTTACAAATATAAAAAATACTTTCAATATTTTTCAGTTGTATTATGAGAATCCATCGCGGTACGAGATATTAAAACAGTGAATGAATAGAAACATTTCAATAGTAATATTTATTAAAATTTTTGTGGGTCTGGTAAAATTTTACGTACCTACATTTTTGTTTAATCAAAAGTGATCTGATAGGCACATTTATACTTATTGGGCCTCGAAGGGAACGTGTTTCTCCTTTTTTTAGTGCAATTTATATGTCCGCTAGGGTAAGTGATTAGTATTAGAAGTTATTATGCCTCTCGAAGGCTTTCAACATACCTTGAATACTGTTAGTTTATCGTGCCTCCTAGAGCACGATGAGACTTCCTAGGGGGATTTAGCTACTAGCGGCTATTTAACTCCCGCCTAACCACGTTCACATTCAGTCAATTATCTACGATTGTTCTGTCTTTTATATATGCGGTTTTATTAATTACCTAACCCGTGGAACTTTGCTTTATCAGAAAAGTGGGATAATAATTCACCCAAACGAAAATAATATCCTTGAGCGATGCGTATGTTGAACCATAGAAATAAATGTCGCTAAATATACATTACTTGAAGACCTCTTCCGTATAAAGCAAATATTTAACTGTGTGATGTAAGCAACCTTATCTGGCGTCAGTATGACGTAGAGACTAGAAATTGGGATAAACGGTTTCGTTGTATAAAAAGAATAACTACAACATACGTAGTTTATTTGATATTTTCACTTTATAATAAAAATAACATAAGCTTCCAGAACATTCGAATGGTTAACGATTCGTTCAGTTTTATAAACAGGAATGTAAAATTATTCATTATTCCTATAGGTACGGCGATTTAAATGGAAATTTCACATAATTCAAATTATTAAAGTTAGACGCAAACTTGCCACTTCTTACTGGTTCTTTAAAGCTTTGGAAGCAGCTTTCCATTGAAAATTACGCGAACACCGTACAGAATTATGTAGATGCATAATTTTCACATAAATTAAAATATTTGCACGGAAGTTTTGCTTAAGTTCCTGTGTAGTTATAATATATCAAAACAGATTTATGTAATTATGTAATACAACAGATTTAATAAAACAGACATCTTCATTCTTCACGTCTTTCAAAGACAGTCATTCTGATCTTATACTTGCAGGTCTTCTGGTGAATGTTTTAAGACGATACAAATAAAATAATTATAGGGTATTTGATAGATGGAAATTAAAGGAAGCTCAAGAAATATGCTGATAGTGTAAGGTCGTCGTAATCACTTTACCGTTTGAAGGGTACTATGGATACATCTCAATGCTCCAGTGCCAATGCAATATCTTTTGACATACATAGTTTAATGATTGCTATTGATAACATATGGTAAAGATTAACGTTGTCTTGTTCAAAGCACAAAATCAGTCAAGAAATTGAGCGTGCACGTAATGTATGAACACGGGTTTATAGTCATAAGAATATGACCCAACTTTTTATTTAATTACCATTACCCGTCAAAGTTCTCTCGTAAAACTTTACCAGACTTAAGTACGAGTATGCTGAGGAATTATAATACAATTGTGAGTTTTAAGTGAAGTAGGGAGACTGCTTAATGCATATGTTTTAAGACTTAAATAAATTCAATATTCAAACATTAATTTACCATGTGCCAGTACGGGTATTTCTAAGATGGTATTTACAAAAACATACGAATATATTGTGAAGAAAAATGTGTAGAAAATGTACACATAAACAATAAATAACACGCATTAAATAATATGTCCCACATTTAAGAGAAGATACCACGAAAAAATTATAAACTATGTTTGGTTTCAACCGTTTTTACCGTGCCTTTAAACTCGGAGAAAAATTAAAAGGTAAATGGAAAAACAATATCGTTGCTGTACGCATAGATTTAGGATTAGTATATAGGTACTCTAATCTACTCGTATGTTTAGGATTGCTAGTTTGTTACTAGTAGGTACATTCACGAGAGAAAACGTGAGTTTGATTGAGTATTTTACTAGTACATGTGAGAATTGAGACTTACATTTGACAATTACATTTTTAAATAGTGAATTATATTAGTGTTTTTACCATGCGTGTTCATTGTAAAAAAATAAATAATAATATAAATCGTAGCAACTTAAAATAATTTAATAAGTAACCTCCCAACAATGATGAATCCAAAACATGAAAACGTTAAAGTTTAGTCTCCCACTAACCCCTAACCCAGTAACCTACAATTTATAAGGTAACGGAGAAAGTTATGTCCAAAGAGACGAATCAAAAAGCATTTTTATAACTTTAATCACGCCTCAATGAGATAAAGTCAACTGTTGTAAGTGAGAACACTTTACGACGGGTTTAAAGCGATAAAGTGGGGGAGATATTGCCCATTAAAAGTAAAATTGCCGAGGTGTTTTTCTTTTTATAGACTACTGTTGTATTGGTGTTAAATAAAAGTAATTAAAATTAAGAAAAGCTGTGGAAATGTCGATCCGCGCATTTTTGCATTAGATAAAAAGTTCATATGAAAAACACTATGGTCTAAATTGTCCGTAGTCCTTTTGTAAAATAATTAATCACAACACAGAAACTGTAGTCAAAAGTTTTCAATAAACATCAATATCTATTATATATCTAAGGTCTATAAAACCTAAATATACATAGATTTCTCATAACAATGTACCCAGCCTACTAGTCTATCATTGCATAGAGTTACGGATGAATAGCCTAATTAAGTAATTATCTGCAAATTAGCAACCAGTTATCGTCTAAATAAGGCACTTAGCTTGTTTGATATGATATAACAAGTAATTAAACAATAGTAGGTCGGTATTCGTAGATTGATTAGTTCACCTGATTGCTTGAAATAGAAACTGCGTTGCTGCAAATATTGCGTTAATTTCCCCATAATTTATGATCTGTGTAACACATGTCATTGTATGCCTGAGATTGTAGATTTTGGTTCAAAAGGTTTTTTACTATAATAAGCGGTCCAAAAATAGATGTATCAAATAAATTAGAGATTATAGATAAATTGTGTCATTTATGTCTGTGGATTTTTATCGTTGACAAAGATGTCAAAGTGTAGAAAATAGAAATATGAACGCAGCCCTTGCTACTCTGTGCACTTACTGAACTGCGTTCAGTAAGCGCACTCTTTATCAATTATGTACTGTTATGTACTCTTTACTCTCTCTCTCCAATAAATGATTTGTCTGCAAGTGCAAGATCACGCTCCGTCTACTTATTTAATTTTCAACCGTTTAGCTTTCTGAATCTCAAAAAAAGTAGCAAAGTAGCAAGAGCTAATGTCAATAAAACCAAAATAGAAAGTTTTAATGAGTTTGATGCGAAGTGCGAAAACAGTTTTTATTTTTCAACACACCCACCCCTTTGTTCTATAAATGTCATGTCACCCCTTTGGATCAGCTCCAACGCACAAATCGACTCGCCGGTCTCATACCGACCATTATGTGACTTTTTATACATGCACCATAAATCATTCTAATTTAAAATGTGTTGATCGCATAGCATTCAATCTAATAATCATCGATCAATACATCGATCAATCTAGATCAATACTAGCAGTAGTCTGCTAATTAAAATGCTCTTAAATGACTACTTTTTAAACGCTTTTATTTAGCTTCACTTCGGAGCATCAACGCATCAAATCGATCAAAATGCTACTCTATTTACACGGCAATAAGGTTTATATTTAGCTTCACTTCGGAGGATCAAATCTTGTAACGTTAATTTGAATGACTTCCCTTTAATGAAAATTGATGAAATTTGGCAGACATGTGTATTTCCGATGACAATACACGAAAATCAAAAAAAAAATTGAAATAAAAGCGTTTAAAAAAAAAAATTTTTTTTGGATTCAACTTATTTCTTACAAGTTTAATTACAATTTGAACTATACTACATTCACATTCAAATCGGACCCGATGTAAACAAACCATTAAAATTCCTCTATAGGGTTTTCACAAACTGATTTGTGTTTCGTACACCAGATAAGTATTATAGAACTAAATAATAATTATGATATTTGTGACATCTAAATTAACTCACTATTGAACTATAACAACAACACACTAAGAGAAAACGAGGTAAAAACCAACATCTTATTACACTTTCATCAATAAACAATTCTTGCTCCCGCATCCTTAATTAAGAGGAGCAATTTGGAACCTTTTAACAAAATATAATGTTTTGGTCTATGTGTATAAATAGAAATGACTACCCAAACCGTATAGCGATAATTGGGTAAAGTTAGGTTTCAAGTGAAGTCACTATTTATGTAATTATTTTAATGCATTTTTCATTAAGAAGGCACTTGATTTGTTAAAAAAAACACAAACAAAATAAAGCAAACAAAAATAATAAGTTACTGACATTACAACAAAAAGTTTCATACGCCTGTTTGTTTGTGGTTGCTATGCAACGTTATCAGACACAATGTTTACATCAAGTCCGAACCGAGTTTGACTTGAGTATAGGTATTTGATTATTATGGTCATTAATCTATACTAATATTATAAAGAGGAAAGCTTTGGATTTTTGTATTTTTGTATGTTTGCAACGAATAAACTCAAAAACTACTGAACCGATTTTAAAAATTCTTTCGTCATTAGAATGCTACATTATTCCTGAGTAACATAGGCTATATTTATTTTTAGAAAAAAATAGGGATCCTTGCTAAAACTTCAGTAACGTGAACCAAGGTGTAAAAAAATTGCTTAAAAATTTCTTTCATCGCATACGCTGCGGAAACTATTGATGATAGAACAAAAAAATGTTCTACAATATTAGAGAACATATTAATATCTACAAAAAACGTCGCGATACCATATGTCCAGCTATTGTACTTATGTCATTATAACCACTTTTTACATTTTAAAAGTCAATAAAAAGCTGACTAACATCAGACCATGATAACTATACCTTCGTATTAATACTTATCCAAATAAATCATTTCATATTCAAAACTGTTTCAATAGCTATTAATAACTTTTTGAATCACTCAAATCGGACATTCCATTCAGAAGATATTGGAAAATCATCTCCAGGGATAAAAATAGCGATTGGAAGTCACATAAATACAAACCAACTTCGTCAGTTTTAGTTATAAACATGAACATTTTTATGTAAATTCATAGTTATAAACAAAAGTTAATTTTAACACATTTTTTTGGAAAATCATCCCCTAAATGGTTAATTAAGGGGATGCAAAGTTAGTATGGTAACTTCGTCAGTTTTGAAGTAAGAAGGGTGAAAATTTGTACTTATACATATAAGCTTATAGTTAAACACAAAAAAATAAGTGTATCACGGTTTTTTCGAAATTCATCCCCTAAGGTGTACTTCGTCATTACACGCTTTATATTAGCTTCACCTGTATGTTTGTAACTTCTATTTGGACTTGATTTTGACCCACTTCAAACAGTCAGATTTCTTTCAAACTTCGTAGACTTATCAGGACCAAAGACAATTCAATATTTAAAAGAAAAAAAGAAAGAAAGAAAACCCTAATTACACGCTTTAATTAGCTTTAAACTGTCAGATTTCTTTCAAACTTCGTAGACTTATCGAGGACCGATGACAATTCAATATTTAAAGAAAAAAAAGAAAGAAAAACCTAATTACACGCTTTGATTAGCTTTAAACGGTCAGATTTCTTTCAAACTTCGTAGACTTATCGAGGACTGATGACAATTCAATATTTAAAGAAAAAAAGAAAGAAAGAAAAACCTAACTACACGCTTTAATTAGCTTTAAATGGTCAGATTTCTTTCAAACTTCGTAGAATTATCGAAGACCGATGACGATTTAAATTTAAAGAAAGAAAGAAAGAAAAACCTAATTACACGCTTTAATTAGCTTTAAATGGTCAGATTTCTTTCAAACTTCGTAGACTTATCGAGGACCGATGACGATTCAATATTTGAAGAAAAAAAAGAAAGAAAGGCAGAAAAACCTAATTACACTCTTTAATTAGCTTTAAACGGTCAGATTTCTTTCAAACTTCGTAGACTTATCGAGCACCGATGACAATTCAATATTTAAAGAAATAAAGAAAAACCTAATTACATGCTTTAATTAGCTTTAAACGGTCAAATTTCATTCAAACTTCGTAGGCTTATTGAGAACCGATGACAAAATTTATATTTATATTTAAAGAAAAAAAAGAAAGAACAAAAGAAAGAAAAACCTAATTACACGCTTTGATTAGCTTTAAATGGTCAGATTTCTTTCAAACTTCGTAGACTTATCGAGGACCAATGACAATTCAATATTTAAAAAAGAAAGAAAGAAAGAAAAACCTAATTAAACGCTTTAATTAGCTTTAAACAGTCAGATTTCTTTCAAACTTCGTAAACTTATCGAGGACCGATGACAATTCAATATTTAAAGAAAAAAAAGAAAGAAATAAATAAATAAAAACCTAATTATACGCTTTAATTAGCTTTAAACGGTCAGATTTCTTTCAAACTTCGTAGACTTATCAAGGACCGATGACAATTCAATATTTAAAGAAAAAAAAAGAAAAAAGAAAGGAAGAAAGAAAAACCTACATGTAGTACGGGAGTGAGAAGTTATACTTCTTTGGCATCATTAATTAAATATTTAACACTAGCTGTCTTGGCGAACTTCTTATCGCCTAATAATCAGTGATTCATGTACTTTGTTGTTACTTTTAACTTTTATAGTTTTGGTAGGTTTAACAAATCAGAGACCATTAAATTCCCCCTCTCTCTCTCTTCATCCCGCTCCCTCTCCCCCTCCCCTTCCCCCTCCCGCTCCCGCTCGCTCTCCCCTTTCTCTCCCCTCCCCCTCTCCCCCTCCCCTTCCCCCTCCCGCTCCCACTCGCTCTCCGCTTTCTCTCCCCTCCCCCTCCCCCTTCAGCTCCCCACCCCTCCCCTCCTACTTTTACCTTTTATAGTTTTGGTAGGTTTAACAAATCAGAGAACATTAAATACCCTCTCCCTCTCCATCCCGCTCCCCTCATTATCTCCCTTATTTTCTATTTTTTAGTTTGGTTTTCTATAAAAGCGTGTTTTTTAGTTTTTTTAACTATTATTTATTTTTGATCTCAGAAATGTGAAAATTGACATGTATGCTTATAGTTAGAAACAAAAATGAATAGTTATAGTTGTAACACGGGGAGGAGAGGGGAGCAGGAGCGGGAGAGGGAGAGGGAGCAGGAGCGGGAGAGGGAGCAGGAGCGGGAGAGGGAGAGGGTGCGGGAGAGGAGAGGGAGGAGATATGCACATAAAAACTATAGCGGCTAAGAACGGCTGGACTGATTTAAATGATCTCTGATTTGTTACATTCTAAGGCGATACGAAGTACGCCGGGTCAGCTAGTATCCTATATGTTTGTTTTATGAGTCAGTGTAGTTTCTATTGAAAAAATGTATTTGTACCTAAACCTAAAGTTTTCAAACCAATTCGAAGTCAGTAGGATAATAAATTTCATGAAGTTGGTACCTGTAATGGGACAAAGTAAACCAAACTGCACTTAGTTCTTGTCCGAATGTAACTTTGTGCAACGATCGTGCAGTTAAGACTTCGTAACTTATCCTCAACTAAGGTTGAATTAGTTCGCAATTAGCGCAAGGAATGATGTCGAAGAGATCCAATTAATGTGAAATTTATTTATAGGGAATTCTAATTGCTTCTGGAGTGGTCTGTCGGGGAGTGCATTTTGCTCGCCTCCACTTTTAGTTCTGTTAATAATGACCGTGGCTCGTAATGAGCGCAACGTCTGGCGGACTCAGAAATGTTAGTGGAATATGCACCTAAATGCTTTTTCCAATATTTTTATTACTTTAGTATGAGAAAAATTTAAGCATACTATTCTATAAATGTAATAACGTATACTGAACTGTTTTTTTGATAGCAAATTAACTTCAAGCAAATGAACAGTTCCACTATCCTCTACCGCCCATGGACATTGTGACTAACGGCTAATAGAACTTGAGGAGAAACTGTAGTCAGTTATTAGGTCCTGTTAATATTTGTGTCACTATGAACATCAGTTTATTACTTACAGTTAGTTTATTATTGGTTGGTAAAGAAGCCTGTGTTGATTAGTCCGCTTAGTAAATATTAGTAATCGTCTAGTTAGTAGGTAATATTAAGGATTTGTCCACTCAAAAATCTTATGTATAGTTCTAAATGACTTAATCTTCAGCTTTAAAAGGTTCAAATAATGTAAAAACTCTGTATAACGTGTTACTACGACTCAAATAGCAGTGGAGACGAAAAAACGCACTCATAAAACGCGAAATAGCCACTTTATATGAAGTGTATTTCTTCCTCACTGTTTCAAATGATAATAGAATAATAGCGAAGACACACGACAGTATTTTTACAGGAAATTTCAAGAAGGATGACAGCTAGCACTTCGTAATACGTCTGTATTTGCTTTGCGGTTCGAATGAGTTCGCTCGATCGGTTTCAAACGAAGCATGCAAGTAATCGCTTCATCGTGGTGTAAACATGGGTGTAAATAAAAATTTACTGCGAGATAATTGTGTTGATTTGTGAAAAAGTTTTGATCAGTTATTATATCTTAATTTAGTTTTAGAAATTAATAGTTCCGGATTGAAATATGTTTCAGTTGCTAAATAAAAGTAGTAGGTAGTTTAATTTTTCCGTTTTATGCACGGGGATTTGTGTTCTCATACTAATTAGGCTAAAAAACTACTGTCATATAAAAGAGGAAGTGTTTTTATATTTATCAACTTTTAAATAGGGTAGGTATACCGTATAATAGAACAATAATAATTGTTTTAAAATAATTTTTTTGAAATCGAAGACTCGAAGAAAGGAAGAAGTAGAATCGAAGGACGATGATTTATGCTATCATTTTTCCTTCAAAAATATTCTGCGTGAAAATGTACTCAAACAATAACGGCTTTCACTATAATATTGTGATAGCGTAACCTAATTTGCAATTTATAATGCTTATCGCACATTCAATAACGCCAAATGCTGTCGGCTAGAAGATGAATTCATGCAGAGATCATCTATTATTCAAGCAATCAATTATAAAATAAAACCTTCTAATATCATACTTAAATGTGAAAGTTTGTGAAGATGTTTGTTACTCTTTCACAGAAAAGATACTGAACAAGTTTTCATGAAATTTAGCGTACAGGTACACCATGATTCGGATAGGAAATAGGATATTTATGATCCCGGAGAACGTGGGCAAAGCCGGGAAGAATGCTAGTCACTAATAAATATCAATAATCTTAGCTTCTATGTTGTTATCTAGTATTGTTCTACAACTACGAGGCATGCCTTTTAAGTTTTGTCGTTTGAAGAAAAAAACTCAACTAGAACCTTATAGTACTTTTTATTGTTTTTCAAAGTATTCACCACGTAGTTTAATACACTTTTCCATTCGCTCAAAGCAGTTATTATGTGTCTCGCTAAAACACACAGCGTTGTGATGAAGAAAGCTGCATGTGAAAAATGCCTTTGCTAAATATCTATGGTAAAACTTACCGAATTCTCTCTGGTTTTACTACCTTTTCCGCTCACCAGAGGGCGCCCGTTACTTTGGCGCCATTGTTGACAACCAACTTCATAGCGTATGTGAATTTTCGCCGGTAAACGTCAAAAATTTTCTTAAGTTATATTTTTGGAAATAAATATAATTAGTGAAGTGTTTTTAGTGTAAAAACAACACACAGCGTCAGTTTTATATTTAAAGTATACTTTTAGCGTGTTTTTGTGATGGATTCAGAAGAAAACACAAGAGTAAGTATGGGCGGTGACCAAAGTTCGAAAACTGGTGCTTCGGATGGAGACCAGCATTCGAAGACTAAGAATTCGTATGATTCTTCATCTTCTTCATCCTCGGAGGATGAGAGAGGCATTGCATCACCCCCACCGAATAAAAGACGTCGAGTTTCACGTAAGTACTCGCACAAACAGGTTCAATCGTGTTCGGACCCACGTTTAGACACTGTTATTCAACAAGTTAGTTACATATCACAATATTTGACACAAATTCCTCAAATTATGACAAGTGCTTCTCATAACGTGCAGACTCCGAGTCCCGAACAAATTCCATCGACATCAGGTCAGGAATTTTTGAATAGACCCACCGATTTATCGTCTCAAAGCAACAAACTTTCTTTGGGCGAGATCGAAACGGACTTTGATAATAAAAAGATTATTCCACCAGCCAATAAAGAACTTTTAGGGGAGTTAGCACGTTTGCAACAATTTGATACACCTGCATGGCAGGGCATTCGGTACAAAAAAGCTTTGCAGTCTAGCTTAGCTCAACCAGGTTTTGTAGGTCTCAAAGTCAATGAAGAGTTGTGTCATTTTAACAAGAGTAAAGATTATTTAGCTTCCACTGAGCAATTACTAGCAGGGTTGTCTAATAACATTCTAGAACAAAGACAACTGTTGAAGACTGGATTACAAGAGTTAATTGACTGGGCTTCGGCAAATTCTAACAGTTTAAATTCTAACACATTGTTTGACAAGATCACTACTCTATTTGGTCCAGGTTCAGCTACATATAAAAATTCAGAGACCACAATGCAAATAATCTGCGGTAAAAGGGCAGAATGTATTGAAGTCAGACGTGATAGAATTTTAAAAGAAATTAATAATATTAACTTAAAGACAACTTTACAAAAGATCCCACCAAGTCAGGAATATTTGTTTAGTAGAGAAGCTTTACATCCTGTAATTGCTTCCTTAGGCGGTTCTCAGATGTGGTTGAACACACCCAACTACTTAAAAGACAAAAAATCTGTTCCAAGTTATCAAATACATAAAAAGTTTCCTAAATCTTCTTTCAAAGCCCACAAATCAGAGAAAAGACAAAACACAAAATTCAGGAAGAATCAGCCCTTTCGTCAATACAGTACACCTGGAGACAGATCCACCAACACCAATAATAAACAAGCTTGACTCTCGGGACAGGAAATTCGAGGGGGGGTGCCTGCAAAACTATGTCGATATGTGGAAATGTCAAGGAGCAACCAAGTTCATACTGAGTTTAATTACCAAAGCTCGCATACCATTCATAAGGAAACCCCCACTACAATTTCCTGGCCATCAGGTGGTAAAGAGATTTTCCACCAAAGTAACAACGGAGATGACAAAAATGATTTTGCAATTAAAAAACATGAAAATACTAGAGACACCACCAATATTGAATCCAGGCTTCCTTTGTCGAATGTTCCTAGTAAGAAAATCAGATGGGGGTCTCCGCCCCATATTCGACCTGAGAGGGCTCAATGCATATGTAGCAGTAAAGAATTTCCAATTAATTTCTCAAGTAGATGTAGCAAACTTTCTGCAGAAAAACGATTGGTTAGTGAAGATAGACATACAGCAAGCTTACTTTCACTTACCAATTGCAAAGACACACAGGAGATTCCTCCGTGTAATATACAATGGAGAGGTTTTACAACTAACAGCCCTACCATTTGGCCTATCATCGGCTCCAAAGATGTTTGCAACAGTCTCGAATTGGATTGCGGAAATCCTTCGAGCCCAAGGTTTTCGTGTAATAGTGTATTTGGACGATTTCCTTCTGGTCCACCAGGACCGAGGGGCACTTATTTCTCAGGTTGCGGAAACACTGAGAATGTTGGAAACCTTGGGATGGCACATAAATTACAGCAAGTCAATGCTGGTGCCTGTTCAGGAAACAGAATATCTTGGTCTTGTTTGGAACTCTCAGAAAAATCTTGTAACACTGCCAACAAAGAAGGTAGAGAAAATAAAATCAATGATCACAAGAATGCTGTTGTCTGGAAGCAGTTCTCTCAAAGAAGCTCAGAGTTTGTTAGGTTTGCTAAACTTTGCAAATTACGCAACGACCAAAGGTCGATTACGATGTCGCAAGATGCAACTTTTCCTGAGAGAATTCAAACTAAACAGACCTCGAGAAAAAAGAAGTTTGCCTCTACCTGTTCAGCGAGATCTGAATTGGTGGTTAGAGACAGTAGGTCACAACGCAACACCAATTGCCAAAAAAAGTGTAACCCACTTTTTGACAACAGACGCAGCGGATGCGGGCTGGGGGGCCCAGCTGAACAACACTCTCCTATCAGGGAGATGGGCCCCACATCAACAAATTTGGCACTCCAACATGAAGGAGATGTATGCAGTGTTTGCAGCATTAAACAGTCAGCGGATGGCTTTAAAAGATGCACATGTACTCGTGCAATCAGACAACAGAACTCTGGTAGCTTATATAAGAAACGAGGGAGGCACCCGATCCTTGACCCTGCTGAGGTTAGCTACCAGACTGCTGCAACTCACAGAGAGTTTAAACATAACTCTATCAGCCACTTACCTCCCGGGGAGGCTAAACGGAATTTCGGACCACCTATCAAGGGGTCGAAAAGTACCAGAGTGGCATCTTCTGCCCCAGGCCACGGAGGCTATTTTCGCAATGTGGGGCGTCCCAGACATAGATTTATTTGCGTCAAGGGATACCGCTGTCGTACCAAGGTATGTAACTATATACTCAAAAGATGGCTGCGCATTTTATTGCGACGCTTTCAGCCGACAGTGGGACTACCAACTGGCGTGGGTGTTTCCTCCACCCAGTCTAATACCGAGGGTACTATCCCATCTGAACAGTGCAAAGGGAATATATATTCTAATAGCACCTCAGTGGACCAAGTGCTTTTGGCTACCAGATCTGCGAGCACGGGCCTTGGTGGAACCAGTCCCAATACAGAGCCTGAGAAACATGCTAATAGATCAGACAACAGGCAAGTGCCCTCCACAAGTAGACAAACTGACTCTACTCGCTTGGAAAATTGGGGGTGGGCCGACCAAGTTGCTCACTGGTCCCCAAAAGAGCAAAATTTACTAAAGAGTAGTTGGCGGACATCTACCTTGGTTACATACAATGCTCCAATTAAAAGATGGATAGCCTGGTGTGAGAGCAAAAACCTTAGTCCTAAGGTACCAGAAGGGCATGACGTTGCTAGATTTTTAGCTAAATTGTTTTTGGAGGACAACTTTGCTTACAGAACTATTTTGTTGCACAAGTCAGCGATTGCTACTTACTGTGCAACTACAAAAGTAGATATTTCAAAAGATTTTTTTGTTCACCAAGTTCTAAAAGCAATTGCTCTTGCTAAACCTGTAGTTAGGAAACTTCCAATATGGGACACAAGTAAGTTATTTAATTGGTTGAAGACATCAACTAATTGTAAGTCTTTATTTGACATATCAAGACGAACGGCTCTAATACTTCTATTAACCTCAGGTCGACGACTGCACGATCTCACATTATTAGAGGTTAGTAAAGAAAATTTCATATCCTCGGAGGATGAAATAACCCTATGGCCAAGGTTTGGTTCAAAAACTGATTCAAAGACACACAGACAATCAGGTTGGATGTTGCGGAAACATCCAGATAAAAGAATTTGTCCTGTCAGGCATATTACTGAGCTAGTGGCTCATTCTGATAAGAGACGAAGCTCTGATAGAACTATTATTAGTCTGTTTATTTCCCTGTCTGGGAAACTGAAACCTGCTTCGAGTACAATGATTGCAGGTTGGATACGTAGTATTTTCAAGGAGGCTCATATTGATGCTCCACCAGGCAGTATTAGATCTGCCGTTGCCTCCAGAAGTTGGTTGGAGGATAGACCAGTACAGGAGATTCTCAACAGAGGCAATTGGAAGAGCATTGAAACCTTTAGGAAATACTACTGTCGTCCTGTGGACAGGATCAAAGACAACACTGATGTTGATTTATTACATGCAAATTTTATTAGTATTTAATTTCATTATTTGGTTTATTTTTATTACATTATATAAAAGAAATTTATTATTACTTTATTTCTTAAGTTAAGTTATTACATGGTAATTTTATGGATATTAATAATGTGATTTTAAAGTTAATGACTAATTTGATCTCATTAATTGATCTCAAAGAATAGATTTATTTTTGTTATGATGCTAAGTAAGCATGTCTCTAATTTGTTTTTATTAGTTTTTTGTATGTCTATAATGATTATAATGATAAATAATCCTTTCACCTTTTAATGTGTATTATTTAATTCATCATAGCGTATGTACATCTCACCAGCAGATACCAAACAGGTCTTCATCACAACGCTGTGTGTTTTAGCGAGACACATAATATAACTGTTTTGCACTACAACAAAACAGGTATTATGTGTTGAATAAAACACACAGCGTTGGAGCAAGGTCCTTGCTGGTTTGTTCTGAAGACTCTATGAAGTTGGTTGTCAACAATGGCGCCAAAGTAACGGGCGCCCTCTGGTGAGCGGAAAAGGTAGTAAAACCAGAGAGAATTCGGTAAGTTTTACCATAGATATTTAGCAAAGGCATTTTTCACATGCAGCTTTCTTCATCACAACGCTGTGTGTTTTATTCAACACATAATACCTGTTTTGTTGTAGTGCAAAACAGTTATATTATAACATTTATTCCACTCTAAAGTGAGGGTATTCAAAATGGCTGACTTGAAAGCGTCGACTGCTTCTTCACCGGACTGGAACCTTTGACCACGAAGACTTTCCTTAATTTTAGGAATTGTAAAGAAATCGTTAGGGCTTAGGTAAGGACTGTAAGGAGGATGGTCAAGAATTTCTACTTTTTCCTGCTTCAAATACTCAATCGTTTGACGAGCGCTGTGTGAGCTTGCGTAGTCGTGGTGCAAGATGATGCGTCGCTTTGAGTTAGATTTTCGAAGTTCGACGATGACTTGTAGTAAACAAACTGTGGTATACCACTCTGCGTTAACCCTTCTACGATCTTCAAGTGCAATAGTCGCAACATGGTCGGTTTTTCCAACGAGCGTGGCCACCATCTTCTTTGAAGTGCTTCGAGAACGAACAACTTTAGTCCACTTTGGCTTGTCTTGAAAGACCCAGATTGTAGATTGTTGTTTGGAATCAGGATCGTAGGCATAGATCCAAGATTCGTCACTACTCATGATGCCGTAGACGTGATTTGATTCTCCTCGGTTGAACCTTTGCAGAGTTTTCTTAAGATCTTCTGAATGGTTGTCCCTGAGATGCCTAATAGATCCTCTATCTCTAGATAGATACATCACATGACGATCTTCGAGAATTAGTTGTCTCACAGCAATGATGTTATTTTCAGTGAAGGCGGATTTTGGGCGTCCTTCGCGAGATTTGTCACTAACACTAGTATGTCCACGCTGGAATTCTAAATACCAGCGTTCGACAATCCGCAGACATGGGGCTTCATCACTGAATACAGATGTTAGCTCTTCAAAACATTGAAGCCGTGTCAGGCCTCTTCTAAAGTTGTAGAAAATTATTGCACGAACATTTTCCTTAGAAAGATTCATTTTCGTACGTATCCTGACAGATTCCAATCGACGCTGTGACTAAACAATAGCATTAATCCTAATACTTTCAACTGTTTTGAGATTCAAAATTTAAACACTTTCGAATATAGAACATTTCCAAATTCAAAATTGCCGTTAAATATGGAAACGACAGAACTTAAAAGGCACGCCTAGTATGTAGTATTCTAGCATGAACTAACTGCAATAGGGATCTTGACTAATAACCTTAATATTTACGAAAAAAATATTATACGCTAGTAATAATACTTCAATGTATAAAAACTAGCGCTCCGTCTCTTCAAACGGAGTCGCTTCCGATGAAGGTTTTAAGGTCGTAGGACCAAAACCATTGAGGCAGTTTTTAGTGGGTATTATCCTTGGAGCGGCGATAGATATAGATATTTTTTCATAAATATTTATTATTTATCATCCTTGGATTGAGTCTCCACATAACCACCAGAGACGGCTCTGCTGGTATGCGTAAATGCATTCTCTGCCTCCCTCCCGTGAGGATAACAAAAAAAAAAAATGTATAAAAATAATATTGTTCAATATAAAAACAAAAATTGATAAATAAAATTAATTATTAAAATCCCATCAAAAACGTCACGTGATGTCACTAACCGATTCAATACTACCGGTCTATTGAAAGTTGAACTTGCTTTTAAAATACGAACAATGACGTAATGAGTTCAAAATGGCGTTTGAAGTCACGTAACAATGACTATATTTTGGATATTTAATTTATTGTGATTGATTTCGACAAAAGAATATTATTTTAGTTGTTTAAAAGTTACCATGAATACGTTAAACATAAATTTATATTAATAACAGTTAGTGTAAACAAAACATTCCTATTATTGTATCTTTTTACATCAATCCGCACTGGAGTAGCGTCGTGGAGTTTACTCTAGGCCTCCTCGATTATAAGGAGAGACCCGTTCCCTGTAACGAGGCATTATTGAAACTTTATCTTTTAAACGAAGCAATTTTTATCTTTTATATAAGTTAGGCATTAGATACGATCGCTTCGGTTTAACTTTTCATGAGGGAATTTTACGAAAATTAAGAACTGTATCGTTAACGTGTAAATATTGAAGATACATCCATCACTCTAACAACTTATGATTGATTAGCTTAGTCCTGTCCTCTCCACCTGCTGCAAAACATTTAATATTGTTGGGAACTTGAAACCAAAATAACGCCACAGTAAACTGAGAGATGATTGCAAAAATACTATCTGATTATAACTAAATACTATTGTATGTCTCGCAATCTTACATTTTTAGTACAAAAAGATTTATCGTATTCTTGTTTGGCATTAAAGAGTTGTAGTAAATTGTGTTGTGTTGACTTCTCCTGAGTGATATAGTGAGGCAGTAGTAACACCATCATTAAATTGTAATAAATAAACTAACTGACCCGTGTAATATTATATTACTACCTGTGCCCTGCGGTTACATTCGCGTTAATTTGTGGTAATTGTTAAAATACGACGACTTATGATTTGAACGAATGATTGGGTCGTATTTTATTACTTTTCGTCTCTATTGAAAACGAATTTTAAAATGAAGTTTTAATCAATAATTCTAACAGACATAATAGCTATGCCACAAGAATTGTATTATAAATATCCTTTCTCTAGGATAACGCTTAGCAAAAACAGAATATGCCAGACTTAACAAACCTTGGATTTATCGGAGAACTGGCAAACTACAATGATTCTAGGATTAAATCATTTATTAATCCGATCAAGGACACTTGTAGCAACTGACTAAAATTTAGATTATTGTTCATTCTTAGTTCTAACATAACTTACCCTAAAATTATGCAGGCCTTTATTTAATTACGGTATCCTCTCGGATTATTTCGGATATTATTTCTTCAATTTAGGCGCACTCACTTTGTAATGCTGATTATATTTTTAACAAACAGAAAGCAGGTTATGATGAGCTATTTATTTATTTTATTTATTCCTTTTTGGCAATACCTGAAAAGTTCGCAAAGAGAGGACTTGGTTAAAAGTTCAAGTGATTACCATGAACATCAGTAACACCGAAAGCATCACTGACGCGCTGCCAATACAGCAGCGGCGGAAATGTGAACTAAAACTTTGCATCCAATATTACATTGGATTTTTTATTAGAACACAAATAAATATGCAAATAAGTGCATAATATATTTTTCTGTGTAGTGTTTTCAATCTTAGAAAATATATTGAACAGATATCCAAAGCAAATGGTATGAAAGAAACATATAAGTTTATTAAATATCCTACATTTGCATAGTTTTCATCAAAGGACTGTAAACGGTTTCGTTGTCGCTAACTTAGATGATACAACTTTCCAGCTCGAACAATTTAGAAGGAGTTAGTAAGTTAGAAAATGGAAATATAATCAGTTACGTACGTCGATTTATTATTTATAGGCGTAGGTACCTACGCAAAAATTAAACTATTATTTCCAGCTCAATGAAGTATCAATTACATTCAAAATGTAAAACATATCTGTATATCAATTTTTTTATTGGAACGAAGTTTCTTTGTGGAAGTGGAAGTCACTTTTTGATTTTACGAATGACGACACTTTTTTTGAAGTGATTCAGTAAGTTTTACAGAGATGGCGCTGTACAAAACAATACATCGAAAGGAACTTCGTTCCATCCGAGTGTCCCTTGACACCTCTCATGTTTTTATATATTGGTAGACTTTTATACAAATGTTTTGTTAGTTGCTTGTAACATACAAAGTGTCTTAGGTTACTTATCGTTAACGTTGTTAACGTTATCAGTAGGTATTATAAATTGTGCATAAATTGTACAATTTATAATACTAATTTTATTTTATTACATTATTAACGATGTTAAAATTTGAATACATGCATTTTTTATTTTTTATTGATGTATTGTTTTTACTCTTTGCCAGTTTTCAGGTATTGAAAAAATTATAGTGAAATAAACAAAATATAACATAATCTATTATGTTTGTGAGTCACATAACTTTGTAATCTAATAGAATATTCTGAAAGTATGACATTTTACAGTAGTGAAAATTTGTCGTCAAAATACGAAACGGCAAATACTCGCAATTCCTCTTTAGATACAACGATAATAAACAGAAAAACCAACTATTTAACTAGAACAATGAGCCTACCGGAAATAATCTTTCGACTCAATATTTTCTCAGTATATAGAATCCCTTAATACAGATTTGATTACAATTCATGAATTAAGTTACTATCCCAAGCCCGTACGTGGATTTACTTTGTAATATATACCGCCTTATTGCTAGTTTCTCAGTCACTAAATCAGATAAAACTTTTTTATTGGGAAAAATTACATTACCTGTGTAGAGAAAATGGTCTGACCAAAATACGATTGTTCTTGAGTAAATAATTATTGTAATGGAAAATATTATTACATTGTAGCTCGGCATAATATCTGTGATATCATTGGCTGTTACTGATGACCGTGGGCAACGATAACCAATTACAATTATACCTTCGATTCGGAGCAGTTCGTTTCTATAAGGATTCCATAAATCCGATGTAAAAAGTGATATCTTAGCATTCCTGTGTCTATTCATCTGTATATAATAATCATTTTTATGTGTTGTACCTATTGTTGTAAAATCAGTTGACAAACAAATAAGAATTTTAGTGAACTGTAACTGTTAGCTAATCTACATAAAAGCAAAGCAAAGCAACAACCCATAATTGTCCCACTGCTGGGCTCGGGGTCTCCTCTCACATTGTGAGGGGTACAGGCCATAGTCTACCACGCTGGCCAAGTGCGGATTGGTAGACTTCACACACCTTTGAGAGCATTATGGAGAACCCTCAAATATGCAGGTTTCCTCACGATGTTTTCCTTCACCGAAGCAAGTGATAATTAACTTGTAATACGCACATAATATTCGAAAATTAGAGGTGCGTGCCAGGATTTGAACCCGGGCCCCCGCGTTCGGGAGACCAACGTTCTACCCACTAGGCTGCTAGACTACTGCTACTAGGCTATCACTGCTACATCTACATAGCTTATTATAAATACCGTCCAAAAATCTACTCCACTCCCACACGACTCGTACTTGACCAGTTTATTTTATTATCTGTGCCGAAACTGCCCTGTGAGACGCCGAGAAGATACGATAGTCATAAACGTTGACATCACGTAGGCTGTCGACATACACGAGCACGCCATGCCATAAATCACACCCTCTTATAACCGGGATGTGTCACTAAGAACTAATCCCAATTTCAATTTGCTAGTTGTACGTTTATGCGTTTTTATGGACGTTACGAGGGAGAGAAATGCTGGATATGAATCTTGGTACTTGTGTAGTATTTTTGGAGTTTACTTCTTAAGAATCTATTTTTCTAGGACAGATCCTCGTACCAGGGTGCGAAAAAAATATGTAGAGTAAAATTGATTCAGGTTTTCTAGTTCGGTAAACAATCTTACAGTCTTTTTATTGTAATTTGTGATTTAATATTCTTGACAAAAAATACCCGATTTCCAATTCAGAATAACTCAAAACTACTCGTCAGATCTCGCTCAAATTTAAATAGGACCACATGACAAGCATCAGCTTTCGAACAAAAACAGAATCATCAAAATCGGTACACCTTATAAAAAGTTATAAGGTAACAAACATTAAAAAATACAGTCGAATTGAGAACCTCCTCCTTTTTTTGAAGTCTGTTAAAAATAAGGCTGACAAAATTGAAAATAATTTAAAGACAATAATTTAGTGCCAAAACTAATTTCCGTTTACTTTTAACTATTAAAAACTTTTAACTATTTAAAATTAATCTATACTAATATTATAAAGAGGAAAGATTTGATTGTTTGAATTGAATAGGCTCCGTAACTACTGAACTGATTTAAATATTTCTTTTACTGTTGGGAAGCTACACTATCCCCGGATAACATAGGCTATATTATATATATTTTTTACTATTTTTCCCGAAGCGAAGCGAGGGCGATTTCCTAGTATTTCAATAAAAGTAGTGACAATATTGTTAACCAAATAAGATTAGGCCAAAACAATTTAGTACAAACTCATAATATACCTGCCCAGGCGTTGGCTATAGGTTGAATTCATTATTTTTTATTTAGTTATTGGTTTCGTTAATGGACTGCGTTTGTTCCACTCTGGTTAGCAAACACCTTGCGTCACCGCTATCCCTTTTTAATAAAGAGTTAACGTTGAACCGTACATTCAAGGTTCATTTTGATATTATTTATTCTTTTGCCTGTATTTTATTTTTATTTATATTACAATGAACCTGTAAGAGATACCCTGTCTGACGAGAGAAGAGTTCTGGATGAAACAGGCTTTGTAACCTTAAAAATAAGTACATACGTATTCTTTCAACCGTAAAAACATTGCTTTCTTAAATCCGTACGTACATTTGTATTTAATGTCAATTGTTATTTCACAGTAAGAAAATACGAAATAAAGAACAAGGAAACACAGTGAAAACCGAATAGATCCTATGTCGATAAACATAATGTCATTCAATAACAGTAATAAATAGTAGATTGTCTTTTAATGAGCTACAAGAAACTGATTTCTACAATCTACAATCTTTATTAGACTCCTAATAAAGACTCCTAATTTTTAATCTGTCATTAATTTTAAGGGAGTGCCTTATCTCCTTTTTCATTACAGATCAGTGAATTTTCCTAATATATTTTCTTTGTAGATCGTTTATAAGGCAATTTTTGTAACAAGAATACTTAACGCGGCTAGGACTACAAGTTAACTGGTATCTTATATATAGCTTACGATATTTTCTATGGAAATCGTTCCGATAATGTAAATCGGAAACTTTATCTATCTCTATTACATTACTGTTTACATGCGTATGTCTCTTAAGACAAGTTAAAGTTAACCATAATTGAAAATAAAATCTTTATTTCCCTGAATCTAATGATATTATAAATATAAGAAGAGGTTGTATAAATCATTAATTTTATTATCATTCCCTTACTCGTTCATCCTTTCCATCATAGCTTGAACTATTATATTAACATATATGGTATACATACCTACATAGAAAAAGGCTAAAACTTAAGTGTCAAAACATTAAAATGTTACCAATATAAACATTAGGAAACTTAGTCCATGGTTCTCAGGGGAAAGAGAATTTTGTGTTCGCATAAATTGAAGTTCAAATCCCAAGTAATCAATTGTGAATTATAACTACAGCTATAATGTGAAAATTCAACATTGGTTTGTGGATTTCAATTTGTTAGGTTGTCCATCAGAAAATGTTTATTCCGAAAGCGTCTCCAAGTCTCTCCTAATTGCCTTGATAAACATTTAAGGAATAATTTGCCGGTCGACGTCGAATTTTCGGTTTTTCAACAGTTGCTAAGATTAGTTTTGTGTCGTTCGTGCAATAACAAAGAAAGGAATACCTTATATTGAGGAACTAATACTAACAAGTATAAATCATATCTTACTAATACTAACAAGTATAAATTGAAAAATTTAAATAAAACCCACCTGCTATCATAACAGCTATCATGATATACCTTTTTGAAAACCTAAGTAAAAACTAATAAGTTCTTTAATTTGATATTTTTATTCATATTCTATAATATTTATTTTATTTTTTTTGTATTTCAAACAATGGCATTTCACAGCCACCATATTTGTTTTTTTTTTAATTTCACTTATCTAAGAACACTTGGGTTATTAAGACGAATTTAACGATATCTTAATTACATAAATCCGTTCAGCGGTTTGGAAGATACGAGGTAAAAAAGAATATTACATGCATACATACAAACATACATATAAGATACGCGTGAAAAACACTTCTTGATTTTCGAAAATGTATAGCCAAAATTCGAATTTCAAATTAGTATTCATTACAGATTTATTCAATAAATCATAAAGTGACAAGTGTAATTAAACATCTGATTGGTGAATGCTAATTATATTGACGGTAGACTGTTTTCCCTGAAATTATGGATACGGTAATGTACCTATCATTAATTTTAATTGGTAAGCCATAATTCATAGTCAGTCTGTAAGACGAACATACGTTAATCATTGAAATGGCTACATCAATCAAGCACTATCAAAGCTTTGACTTTATCAACATTTAATTTTCAAAACGATTCTTGGAGTGCCAACTTCTTATCTCAATTTCAAATAAATAATGTTATAGATTCATCAATTCCTGATTCCATCATCAGACTCGTAGAAAAATAAATATTACGATCTGACGGCCAACACTTTCCATAATATATTAATTCCACATTTATTGTTCTGAGAACTATAATATTTAAGAAGTTCTCTCCTCCTAAGAGAATACAAAATTACATGGCGATTTTTATATATGATCATGATCAACGATAATTCTAGTGATTCTGTTTAAATACAATTTCTTTGAAGTAGTCATGATAACAAGCTTAGAAGATATATTGTTAGGACACAATAAAACAACAACGAGCTTGACTGAGCTATCATACTGCTCACGCAACAATAAATTCGATTCATTCTATGTAACTCAATAACATTCGTAGATTTCATCCGCTGTGGTTATTTTTGTGAGTGAATCGAAATAATGTATTGTACTAAAAATAAATAATGTATCGAAGTAATGTATTTGAACTGCGAAGCGTTTTATTAAAACAGATAAATAATTAGTCTATGTTTTGGGTTTCGCAGTTAAAACGGAATCTCTAAAATTTTCTCATGTCCATCGGCAGCACAGCGTAGACACTTACCTGCACACGACCTATTTTTACGACGCCGACGCAACGACACGTGTATCAAATACGGCACACGGCATTGTAAATGACAAAAAAGCAGATTGTTGCGTCTGTATAGATGAAAACGATATATATAATATAATAGCAGCCAATATAGAACAAATTTTCATACTCCAAAAAAGGGCTGTTAGGGCTATCTATAAACTTAAGTCTCGGGAATCTTTGCGTGAAAAGTTCAAGGTAATAGGTATACTTACAGTAGCTTCCCAGTATATCTTCAATAATGTAGTTTTTATAAGGAAGAATATAAACGCGTATAAACAAAATTTTGATATTAATAATCGCCAAACAAAAAGAATGTATCAATTAATTACGCCTTCGTTCCGCCTAAGTAAAGTGCAACGATCTTTCATAGGGCTTGGTGTACATTTCTATAATAAAATCCCAAAATTAATACGTGACTTGCCAATAGAATCTTTCAAAAAACGTGTAAAAACACAATTGTTAGGCAAGGGATATTATAGTGTAGAGTAGACGAGTATTTAAATGACAAAGACGCATGGAAATGATTAGCTCTGCAACCAGTTCCACTCAGAATAGTAAACTTTTGTATGATAATATCTTTTTTGTAATATTTTTTTAAAAGATGTGCTGAGGAGTTTCTTTAGGCTTTTCTTCTCCTCCATGACAAAGCACCTTCCGAAAAGCCAAAAAATGACGTGCATAAGTGTATCAATGATACCTATATGAATAAAATATTTTGACTTTGACTTTGACTTTATGTAGAATTGACATTGCTTTCTATGGCTTCAAACGCGCCGTAATTATGGTGCGTTCGAAATCATTGTGTGCGGAAATTTGCGTTTTCTGCGTTCGATCGCATTTGCAGGGCGTATACGCGTGTCTTCGGCGCCGTAAGTATACGCCGTGTGCAGAGGCTCTTACTGTTAGATACAATGATATTATATATTAAAAAGAGGCAGATATGTCATAAGCGCGCGCGTTGTGTGACTCAAAAAGTTCCCAATTGGGAACTCTCTTCTTCACCTGAATGGTGAAGAAAGAGATAGTGATGTAGTTTTGACGCGAGAGCGATAAAGACGTGCGATAAAGCAATAAAGTGTGCCTTGCGGACATCGGAATAGATTTTTCGGTTGATTTGTAAGGGCATAACGTATCTATATTTATTTAAACATCATTGGTTAGATAGCTGTAATTTAGCATGGATAAGGGGATATACATATTTATTTCTTTAACAAAGCAATAAAAATAAATCTTTAATTTTTATTTTATAGGCAAATACCCAAAACAAGTATATTTATTGACACTTTCCAAATAACTAACTAAAGCAGTTAGTCTAATTTAAATGCACAGTTCTTATAATTTAAATATTAATTTAATGTCAATGTTAGGGCATAACCATGCCAAGAAATTTTTCTCCGCCGTAAAATTTTCTAGTTGAGACTTGAAATCCTTATTCGCCGGACCGGAGTCAAGATAATAATTAAAATTACCTCGAAGCTAACGAAATTTCTCAGCTGACGAAATTCTGTTACAGTTATTAATACAAATTCGCAAAATGATTTTCTTATTACATTAAAGAAATGATGCCAAGATATGCAGAAATCATGAGCTCGGTTAATTTCAAAATTAAATTTACAACGCCAGTGGCTTTGTCAATTTTAAATTAGTAACAATACTCGGACCATGAGTAAGTTTAAGATAGTTTTGTTATTTGTACTAAGTCCATACATAACGATGATGAAATAAAACATACCTTAATTAGTTTGTATACGTTTTATAAATTATTACAGACTAGATTAGGGATTACTTTTATGACTGTCGAAATTTACAATCACGAAAATTTTCTGATCCGTCGATCAAAAACTTTGACCACGTGTTACAAATATCTGACTAAGATCTAAAAATCTCATCGACATGTTGGTATTAAGCACATATTTCAGCGGATTATTATCGAACACTCAATTTGATTACAGCAAAAATTGTTGGGAATCTCGTCTCAGTATTGGATTACGAGAAAATGACGAAAAAGCGCCGGTAATGTTGTTTTCGGTATAAGGATTAGACACGCACTCGACGGCTTAAACCCCAATTCATGTAAACATTATGTAAAGAAAGTGCCTTATTAGTTATTCGCGTGTGCTTATAAATAATACGACTAGAGTAAATTTTTATTAAAATTTTTGTATGGTCAGTATAGCAATATTTTCTGGATTAGAACGACTTATGGTGAATATCCTAGTCTCATGAATATTGTTAATCTCTTTCCACATTTGCCAATATTGTAAACGCAATAATATCTTTATTATTTTACAGAGATACGGCAGGTGAGATGCTCTGACAATTTTTCTGGCTTTCAATTATCTGAATAAATAACAAAATCCTAATTAAAATTTTCTTTCACTCCTTCTCTAATCCCCTATTCTCCCTGCACCAAATGTTAACACATAAATCTTGTCATCGCTTGAGCCAGTTCTTTTTTTCTTGGACGGTAAAGGTGGATTTTTCTCGTCTGTTGGCTTTTGTATAAAATTACTGCACAGTCAGCTAATTAACAATGAAATAAATTAAAATAAATAAAGTAAATACTAGTAGATGTAACTAATCTCTGCGTTACTTGCTGCGAAGAAGCTGAACATAGATAGATCACCATAATAATTTTAAACGGTCTGCGAAGTTTTCTTATTCACACTTCACTAACTTAGTAAGCTTTATTTCCCCTGCGGCCAGTAGATTTAAATCACAAATGCATAGGTGAGTAAAGTACACTGAAAGCAGACTTGAGACACCTGGGTGAATTAACTCAGGTGAATAATTTCACACTGTGATAGATGACTTAAGGTCATTAGTGAGAAAGTTGTGCGGTACTGATTTAAATCAATATTTTTTTGCTCTAAATGCCTCATATCTTTAAATAATGATAATTTATTTGATCGTAATTTAAATAAAATACTTTTCATTAGATAGTTATTTACATTTAGGTAATTTAAGTAACGAGTAAAAACTTTGTCACCAAGGAACTGTATGCTAAAACTTATTATAGTTTTAAAATGCGCGAAATCTCTTCGAAATAACATACAACACCTAAATGAAGCGTGTTTTCCACAAAGGTTACGAATCTTCCTGGATTTTCATACGTATATGTTGTAGTGTAGAGTAAACGAAAAATTTAGCAGTGTTTTTAAAATTTCTACGAATCACTACCATCTACATATTAGTATATCTGTCAAGCATAATATTGTAACTTTTAAATAATTTGCAATGAAGTCATTCCTAACAGTCAGGGATAATTCCGGTCTAGTTAAGACCTAATCCGCCAGACAAGTATAATTTCTTGTTTTAATTAATAATAATTGTGAGATGACGCTGATACCCGAAACACAGTTTCGGGGATCAGAGACTTCATACACTTTAATGTATAAAAAATATGTCAATGAAGTATTATAATTACCAAACCTTGTGCGTAATATACAATTATGATTTATGCTTTGAATTACAAACAATTAGTGAAAAATTAAATTTTCTTTTCCGGTTCCATAGATGACACGTACATGTTTATTCGACATAGGATGTAATTTAACATGCTTTAATAAAAACTGGTCATCCATCATTTAACTCTTTGGTGTCGTTCATTCACCCTAATATCCCACATACTTTTATCTCGAAACAAAAGATATTTGAATCCCTTGTACAATGTACATATTCCGGGGGAATGTAAATGTGTACCCGATATTATGTACCGTATGATTTACTATTTATTTATATACGGTATTTACCGTACCATTACGATTAAATATTTCAAAACTTTGTTAACAAAGATGATGTGTGTTATTATACAGAGTGTAATTATAATTTTCCCGTAACTCGATATGAGAACATAATTATTAATTTCAGTCTTAGACGATGGGATAAGCAAATTGACCAATTACCTGAAATTTCTTTTCATAAAACGCTTTTAGCTTACCCAGATTCTGTGTATCAAATCTTGCAAGGTTAATTAGTTCCTCTTAGCAGAGTAGGAGTTGAAATTTTCCATATTGCTTTAGTTATAATGACAATGCATTTTTGTGATATTAAGTATGACCTGATACTATACCCAGATTGGCTTAGATGCACGATGTTTTTGCATTTTTTTATTGACAGTACAAATGTCTTTAGTTTTAAAACTAAGTATTAACTATATTATCGAACAAACTTGCACAAATTTTAATGCTCATTTCATAATAATACTTTATTAAGTCGTTTTTTATTAAGGGAGTCTTTCCAACTTTAGCCCAAACTAGGCCTGGCGAACTCCGCACTTTTGGTATGATGTTACAAGTACGTGCCATTTTTGACGAGTCGGGCCAATTTCAGAAGGGCTGCCACGCGCCGCCGCTATGTATTCTGTGCCCAAACGTAAGAGCAATATACTCGTAAAATATAGTTAGGTTATAAAATTATTCTATTGCGATCCGTTTTTACCGCAAACCTGTAATCGAATTGACGGTTGATCCGTGAGTTTTGTCATACATCAAAATCAAAGAAGGGTAGCCTAATTACATTACATTTTCTTTCTTTAAAAATATATAAGAAAAACTTCCACATGAAGACTCATCGATTGCGGTGAGAAAAACTTGGTGTCAGTAGCGAGATTTGTTTCTTTTTCAATATATTCAATATTTTCAATATATAATATGATTTAATATAATAATTATAGTGATTTCCATATTACTTATATTTGTATTTATGTGACTCCATATAATACGTTGTATGGGACATATTAAGAGACCTAACAATTTCAACTTCTTTCTACTCAAGTGTAAAATATGTTTGGCTAAAATGTATTTTCACTAGTTGAAACTCTCCACCTGTGTATAAATAGAATTTACTGGCAAATAACATGAGTAGGTTGGTTGGCTATTTATATAATAGACATAATTATGTATTAATAGGCATGTACCGAACTACGTTGATTTTTGATTCATTATTAAAACTATAATATAATAGTATAAATCTAAAAATGAAAAAGCTATCATGATTTACCTTTTCGAAATCCTTATGATGAGCTCTTTAATTTGACACCCATATCGCATTATTCGATTTATTTTAATTTTTTGATACTTCACACAATGGCATCTCACAGTCACCATGTTTGTTTATATTACCATATTTATTATTACCATATTTATTTCACTTATTTGAGAAGACTTATACTATCGATTTATAAATCTAAATGTGCGTGCAGGCCACAACCAATTATTACTATGATTTATGAATATTCTTATACTGTAAAATGATTTCCTAAATAATATGATACGTAATTTTGTATCACTTAGGTACGACCTTTGGAAATAAAATTAAATGTCATCATTATTACGTGTGATGCCTGTGATACACTTGCTTGTTTGGAGCACATGAGCATGCAGTTTTGAAGACATTTTGGCTGTCAAAGTTTGTTATCAAACTCACGATATTCTTCGGAGAAAATCACAGTCTTATTAAACAAATCACTTGAAGGAATCACAGAAGGTCTGCACTAAGTTAATGTTGTCTTGTTATAAGTTCCGTCACGAAATACATAATAGTCAATTTCAAATGATCACAGCTTAAAAACAAAATTTAAAGAACATCAAAGAACTAATGTGAGCGATACCCGTTCTCAATATTCTCGTTGGTTTGTACCCAGTAAACACATGATATCTTGGTCCTTTAGAAAATATAATAAATTTTACTTGAGAAATCTTCAGAATTCTCAAAGATTTATGATGTCTACCTATCATCATTTTAACCATGGTAGACTATTATTTTTCCCTTTTCCTTTTTGTTCTCCTTATTTGAAATATGAGAGTTAACGAGATTAATTATTAAGCAATTGATGAAATATTTATATAGTAAACTACGCTTTTAATAATGGCATATACCCCTCACATTGTGAGAGGAGACACCAAGCTTAGCATTGGGACAATTATAGGTTGTTACTTTGACTTTGACGCTTTTAATTACGTTTGATTGACTAATGTTTTTATGGAAACAGCCAGCAAACGAGCTGACGGTCCACCTGATGGTAAGTGGTTATCGTCGCCCGACCAAGAAAAAGAAAAGAAGGAAGAAAGAACTGGTTTTCAAGCCCGCAGCAACAGAGTCGCAGTCTGTCTTGTCATACAGCAATCAATTGTTTTGCAATCAAATTAAAAACAAATTTCACAAAATTACTTAATATTGCTGTTAATATTTATTCCCAAACTAACACACCTACGACTCAACTATGTAACGAAAACTCAACTAAACCCCTACAACGAAATGAAAAATTCATGTTTTAAATTGCCACCAGTTTTCCGTAGACTGTTTGCTATTACGGGATTACTAAAATATGTACAATTGTAAAAAAAACCCTCCTCGAGAATTGATTAAAATTCTTTTTGTTTCATAAGGAATGCGGGCTGAGTTTAAACCCAAGTTTTTCCATTATACTGTAATCAAAATTTTGTTTGTTTTTTTTAAACAATGTAACCTAATAATCAACTTTGGTAGATTCTCAAAGGATAATTAAAGTTAGCAGTGTTAAATATTTTTAAAGTAAGCTAATTTAATGACTGATTTGATTGTGGATTTGCTGATTTGATTTGGAATTGTTATAGCTAATTGTTATTATTTTTATTTTTAAGTCTCAAGGTATTAGAGATTCAGATTATAATAATGCCAGTTGTCAAAGTTCGACTCTAGTTTTTAACACACTTTATGAGAAAATACTACGTGCAACTTATGAATAAGAATATTTAGTTACTTATATTATCTCTGGAGTTATATAATATTTTTATTCTCACTACTTCAGCAAGACTCATTTTAAAACTGAGTTAAATTCGAATTTGTTTAAACAAGTACGAAAAAGCGCGGAATGCATTTCACGACTTTTTTCTCCAAATTATTATTATGGCTCCACTGAAGTATTATTACTAGCGTATAGAACCGACACCGCGAACACCATGTATGTATATGCATTGGCGCCACGTGGCTTCAATCTTCAATGGATTCGTTCCATTTTGAAAGGAGAACCGGGGCTCAATTTTGAAAACCGAACCTCCCGGGCGGGACACACATTCTGTTCGAGATGTCTGTTCTATGACATTATAGTTCAATGTATGGCTCGTGGTTTATATAAGAGACAGACTGTTACTTGTTCATACGAGTACAAGCACATACATGTATACCTAGAGAGTACAAGGTTGGTAATTGATCGCTGTGGTGATTGGAACTTTTACTAATAATATCCACATTCAAAATTCAAATCACTTTTAGTCCCTAGGGATTAAATAGCTATTTTAGTCCCTGTTACGAAGAATAAACTAGCTCTTTTGGAATAGGTATCATAAAATAAATTTTTCTAAAGAACGAACACTTTTATAATTGGCTCTTCATCATAATTATATAACAAGTTAAAAATATTTCATAAAGATTCTTGAAAGAGGTAGTTCACTAGTTAAGTTAATTCAGTAGTTAACTAAGTTTTAAGTAAATTAATACGTGTAAACGGACAATTTAGTAGTTAAAATTTAGTACGCAAGTAAACAAGTAATTAAGATTTTTTTCTGTTTTCTGTTAAGTATGTGGGCGGGGCTTATCACTTAACACGTTTAAACAGGCAATTTTTAGTTGAAATTTTGTAAAATGTTTAAGTAATTATGTAGGTTGTAAAGAATTGTAAGGAGCTTTACTAAATTTTTTACTTTTGGACATGTACCTAAAATTATTCACTTAAAAAGTTATAATATTTTGTTACTTTAGTTACAGTCAGTTTTGTTACTTTGTAATGTTACAATATTTATGGAAATAGTAAGCGAAATAGTAAATGAGTTTGGAGAATTGATCTTATGTAAGAGAAAGCGCTGAAAGATGTCAAACTCTCGCGCTATGACGCACTTATAATTCAAAACAGCCTGTCTGAATAGAAGTCATCTAGATTCCAGTGATTTTCAACGAGGAGAACCATTGTCTCTTTCTTGGTTGTAGAGATAGTAGTTGCCACCGAAGTTAGCTTCGGCTTATACCAAAATTAAGCCTTACCTTTAACTGTGTTCATGCTTCTATGAAAGTAGTAGCTTTAAGATTAATATGTTCAACAATTCAACTGAAAATGCGAAATATAAATACGAATTTACATTCGAATTCCCTTGTGACAAAAGTGATTTGAATTGTACCTTTTCTTACATAACCAGCCATATATTGGTAAAGGGTTTTGACTAGGGAATATTATGTTTATTATTTGAGTTTAATCGAATTTTGTAAACCTATTTACATGTAAGGTTGGAAACTTAACAAACATGGAATAAGATATTAAAAATAGAGCTAAATTTATACATAGAACATTTAAAATGATTAAAGGCTGAAGAATTACATTATCTATTGCTTATAGTCACTGAAGCATCAAGAAGTAACGTGAATGAAGTATATGAATGAATTTCTGTCCCCTGGAAGAGAACTCATACTTCCATACATAATTGAATAATATATATTGGGATTCAATTATTAAAGTGTGGAATTGAATTATGTATGGAAGTATGAGTTCTCTGCCAGGAGACAGAGGTCGAGATCCGGTAGAGATATTTTAGTGAATATTAAACAAGTACCTACTCCTGATTTATTGATTAATTTGATAGTTTGATCAATAAATAGGTATAGCAAATGTATTTAGAGAAACTATAATATATGAAACAAAAAACAAAATAATTATACTTATTCCTTAGCTCATGCTTAGTTCTAAGAAAAGAGCATAGTATATCGATATGTACATTTTGTCAAAGGATATGTGGTAATAAACATGGCTTCTTATTTCTGAGATTCTGAGAGCCTTTCACATGACTGACTTAATATGTGAAATATTTCAGAAAAATTTCCATCTTTTCACACGTCATCCTTTATCTTTCACAAAAACCTGAGGCCGAATGCTGCGTTCCGACCACAGAACATCTAATAATTAGTTAGAAAGGAATTGTGGGCAAGGTAGGCGCGCCAATACTGTGATCAAATGCGCACATCGCACAAAAACACGCGATTGCGCTGTTTAGTGACTCGCAAACTCCAACGGAGAAAAGTACTGCAAAATACTGCGACTTAATTACGTAAAAATGCCTTCATGTGCGGTAATTGGAAAAAACTTTGTTTCGGAGGCCATGATGAAATATGAGTCTGTCGACGGAGTAAGTAATTTCAATCAAAAAGTATAAAAGTATATAATGAATAAGTATACCTTGCGAAAATAAATACCGATAAAAATTTATCGACAATCAATCCCTAGCTACAGAGTCACGCCTACTTCATGCACACATAACAATCCTCGTGCGTATTTGTTTATTTTCGTTAGTAGTGTTTATTGAAACGGCGACAGCGGTTCCCATACAAATTACGTGCTATGCCCCTTCTAACTAATTATTAGATGTTCTGTGGTTCCGACTCACAATGTCTATTTCGTCTAGCACGCGCCTTTTACTTTTAATAAATTAGCGTAGGTATTAATAATAAATTACTACTTGCGTAAGTCTTTCACTTATTATGACGAAATCAAATAACCGGAGTTTTTTTAACAATACTGAAATTCCTTCGTAACACAAGGACTTAAAAGCTAATTGGACTCTTGGCTTATTAGGTGGTATTGCTCTTTATGTCTCACATTGTGAAAATTAAGATCAGAGTATGGATGGTGTTGATGATGATGATAAATAGGTACTTTTTCCTTACTTTCACTAAAAAGTTTATCAATAAAGAATTAAGAATATTATTAATGTGAAAGTTTGTAAAGATGTTTGAATATTTGTGTTTTATCACGCGCTAACCGTAGTACGAATAAGGATGTAACTTGACAAGGAAATAAGGTAAAATTTATTCCGGTCATATGTTCCCCTGGGATGTTCATGACTTCTAGAGTACTAGTAGATATTCGAAGTTATTTGATTTGATGGAATACTGAAAACAAATTTTTCCTTATCACGTTGCGATTGAAACCTACCACTGCATAGTTTAAAACTACACTACTATACTAGGAAAATATTACAAAACACAATTTGTAACTAAAAGTATTGAAGCTTAGAAAAAACAGCAAAATAGCGATCGTAAACTGCAGAGTTAATTCACTTAGCATGTAGGTGCTGGCAATAATTTTGCGTGGCGCTAGAGTTTGCGATTTTAAAATCTTATGATATAATGGCAATAAGTTATTATAACATCTGCTTTAAACTATTCTTTATAAAGCTAGATAAAGTGAGATTGCAGTTTCCACATTAAAGAATCAGCAGCAGCTTTGATTTCACGGATGATATAAACTTTTAAAACAAATATATTTTAATTATACTAGTACCGCCTTCGTTTCGGTTCTTGAAACTTCTGCCTACCCACACTAAAAATAGTTTAGATATAATTGTTTAAATTGGCAGTACATAAATTGTCTTCTAATATAATTTTAATGAAACAAACTATAAATGTTACTTACATGTAAATTTAAATGTTACAAGCTTCAAATATACTAGTCAAAACAGCATCTAAACATTATTATGAATCTATGAAACTTAAGTTTATGTGATTTTGTGATTCGTTTTAGAGCATATTAGACATCGAATTGCATAGTATACCTATAAATTTATAATGTTTAAATTTTTGTAATTATTACCGTAGATACTGTAATAGTGGGTATTATAAGTCCAATGTTGATAATTACGAGGATAAAGTTTATGGCGAAACTCGTAATAAATTAAGTCCTTCGGTCATTAATCATCTCACGCTCAAGATGGTGATTTCATTTATTAAAACTTCTTTTATAATATAATGAAATCATAAATTAATTATCACACATTATCTTTAGGCTTACACAAAATTTTGTTTATTGTAACTAGGAACATTTATTAATCTATGATCGGACAAGCTATCAACCGAGTTGTCCGATGGTGCGTCGCCCATGGACAATGTTCACCGCTAAAAATATTATCAATAAAGAAGAAGGATATAAAGAACTCTCTCTCCCTCTCCAGGTTTCTTTTTCGCAAGTAAATAAACAGGTTATTATCTACGGCGCTTCATTTGACGATTGCATGTAAACTACATAATGAAAGAAATGGGCTAACATAACGATGTTGATCCCTGGACAGATTTCATCCTTTTATAACCAAGCGATAATGACGATAGCGGACTTCTACGTATGACGTGGACAGAAGGCCCTAGTATTTATTAAAATAAGAGTAAGATAACTTGAGTTAATGAGTCTTTTCAAATAAATAATACCAAGCTACAAAATATTGCCTAGTTCCTTCAAATGGTATCTACCTAAAAACTTCTATTCTAAAAAACTATTATTCATTGTTCTGTGCTTCTACACATAATGACTTCGAAATTGTTCCAAATTATTTGAAAGATAAAAATACGAACAAAAACCAATAATGATGCCTCTTTACAATAACAGAATATTAGTATTGTCAACGGTAATTTGGTTGTGACAATGGTAGTTTTAGGCTTTTAAAGGGAATAGTTTTCTTACATTATTTACCATGTATGTGTGTTTTATGGAATGTTATAAGTTTGACGTTCTGGTTATGCATTTGTGTCTGTAGCGTCGTAGCTCTAAACCGATTTTTCACGATTTATTTCTCACGATGACTTTCAGCTATGTTTGGAGGAAATGATAGCAGCCGTCGACTGTCGTCAAAGTACTCTAAGCACAAAATTCGGAGGGTTAAATCTTTAAGTAAATTTTATTAATATTTTCTTATTTACATTAGAATTAGTTGCGCAGGTGATTTAAAATATTTGAAATGAGACTTTATATTATTCAAACAGTGGTGAAGACATACATTATATTATAATTTATTGTAGACTTATTGTGTTGAAATTAAATTAAGGTCGTTCTCAGACCAAATATTTTTTTGTTTTTCATTCTGAAAATTCGTACTAGAAATTATATGTGAATTTCGAAAACGATCCTTAAAATAATCAAAACAAAAATGTAGCTGACGTCAACCCATTAATGGCCCATTACTGAGCAAGGATCTCTTCTCTTCTTACGCTCAAGTAAATTTTGCCACTAGAGGTAAACAATAATGTGTTATAGAAAATGGAGAATGTAACACTTACAGTAATGGGCAAAGGGCACCCTTTTATTTTAACTGTTACAGTCTATAATCAACCGTTTTATAGATCGTAAAATACAACAACTTATAAGTTAATCTTGTTTTAAGGGGGCAATCAACTCTCTATAATATAAAAGTAAAGAAATATTGTAACGAAAATTTATACAAGTATCTTTATTATACATGTTAAGTTCATAACAAAGTGACAGATGATTTAAAATGCCTAAAGCAATAGATATACCTGGACCAATTTCTTAAATGCCAATTTTTGAAGGAGCTTTCCTTATTTCCACTGGCAGGGCGTTTCAAAGTAGGCTGATTGCTAGAATATCCAGTCATATTATTTTATCATTTTTATCTCATTGGCGTGTTGGATCGTAACATATTCAATTTAAAATATAACTCATAAGTGATGAACTTGCTAATTCATAATATTACGAGTAAATGAAGAAAAACCATTACGCAAAAATTTTCATATGCACCTTTCAAAAACATATTTTATAGCAGTCTGTGATTTCACTCAGGATCATTGACTTAAAGTACCTACTCTAAAATATTCATTTCTATATTTCATGTTAATAGAATTGACATTTATTCATTTGAAACCTTGTGATGTATATTTTCCAAGGAATGGAGATATTATTTCGCAAGTTAAATACGTGAAGATGTTCAGTGGTAATTATCAGAACCGTATCAAATTATGACTGCTTACATAAAATACTGCAAAAATAAATATGTTATTTGTGTAGTACATTTTCTTCTGTGTTATTTATCGATCATGATGAAGCTTATTCTTATTACACTGAATAACATTTTTTCTCTATACAGGATGTTAACAGAATATTGAGTTCTGGTTATTCATTAGAAGATTCAAAAATTTTGTACAACGCCCATTTTGGCCTGTCCTTGAAGGAAGGAGGAAGATACAACTTAACTTATATGTAGGTAGTTTAGCGAGCAACTGATCCGCTAATAATTTTTTTAAGGTTATATTAACGCATTATGTTACTTCAGTTTTGTTACTGCAGATACGGTAACATATAGTTGGACTAATAAAGTAACAAAACCGACAGTATTAGGCTCATTTTACAGTACACAGTATAAAACTGAGTATTAAAACAGACAAAAACAAACGCTTACACACTCATACCCCAGCAGTAGGTTTTTACCTCTGTCGCGGGTGTCATGGACGACACATATAACACATCACAATAACACCCATGACTAATATTTTTTCTTAATAACTTTATCATTGATTTGATCCAAGTAGGTAAAAACGTACGTTCGGAAGGGTAACGCAATTTTTTTCAATTTTGATACCAGGTAATAATATAAAGTAAAATAAACGCGAGCTTTTACTAGAACACACTGTATACACGTAGTTTTCATATATTTTCGAACGCGAGGAGTTTCACTTGTCTCATATATTTTACACCTCCGTGGACTTAATTCATAGACGTGATTCATATTCTCGAAAAAGTATGAATACGCTTTGAATTTATATGCACGTAAATAAAATTCCATCCACTTCGCGCTAGCCCAATTCGCTTCTGACTTTTTTCAGTTAATTTAATTTCAAACGAAGTAGTTTATGAATTCTGGGCAGTAAGTTAACTGAGTATAAATAAAATTAATGATAAGTGAATCTATATGCAACTACATTCAAACTGTAATTAATGTATGTGATGATATCTATATAAATAAATAAAAAATGGGATATTTAAATTAACGCAATAGATTCATTGTAACAATGATTTTAGAATTTTCTGTTTGTTTATGCGTTTATTTCCGCTTATCATAGAAAAGCTTAATTGATTTGAATTGTATTTCCACTGATGGACGAGTTTGTAATCTTCAAGAGTAACATTTAGTGTTTTTTATTTTAATTATTTCATAAATAATAAACTACTTTTATCAATTTAATGAATTTGATTTTTTTGAGCGTGAGTGCTATAATATAAAGCATAGATTACTAGGATTGAATAAATTGCCTTTATGCCATGATCTGTTGGATTCAAGCATAGCTACGAATCAACATTTCGATAGTAAAAAATATTTTATTATAATTTAACTAAACATAGCCTCACTACACCAAGTCGTTTTGAAGTTTAACGTTTAGTTACAAACATAAGTCAAATGAAAAAAAATTTTTTTTTTTAAACGCTTTTATTTCAATAATGTTTAGTTTATAAAATTAGCTACAAGTTGTGAAAATTTCAAGTCTCTACGTAAAATGTCTAAAGTCTGAAAATCGTTTTTTTTTAATTTAACAACAAATAAACAATGAAAATTAGTTTAAAATATGATTTTCGTGTATTGTCATCGGAAATACACATGTCTGCCAAATTTCATCAATTTTC